>VMBQ01004194.1:21369-77994 GCA_007657795.1 Dreissena rostriformis | reverse complement strand
GTAATTTGTATCTTTTACTCCCAATATTGCTGCTTCTTCCTGTAGGTGCGCGATGATGATCTGAAATATAAACTTTATGATGCTATATTCTGAAATCGTTTTTTGTATAAAGAAGGGATGTAGTTGATGCGTGTTAGTAATTTCATTTCATCGTGCCTCAAAAAGTTGTAACTCTGTTGCTCTGGTCTCCTTTCAACCATTGAGTAATAAAATAGTAATTAAATTGAATGCGTTTTAATTCCCTTTTATTACTGTTTAATTTGAGTTGCAATGCTATGAGGTTAAATTTTATTTACACTTATATGTATCATGAATATTGCTGGGCCAAGTGTGAGGTTGAGCGCTCATTAACTGGTTTAAACCCCCAATGCTTAGCATTGACCGTTCCAAGGCGGTGACCCCAGCTTTATTCTACTATGTGTATATGTTGTTTCGTTTTGTGCCGTACTGTACCGTTTTGGAAATAGGTTCCTTGTCATAAATAAAGGACCACAAAGGTGTGTATGATAAAATTGCAATACTGCTGCAGCTTCTGGAGTTTTACTTCTTTATATTTATTTACAAGATATATCAGTTCAGCATTTTACTGTTATTCGAAAGAGAGTGAGTTTCAAATATATATGACTAGATTTGATCCACTTCATAAGTACACGAAAGTAAAAACGTTTTGTTTGGTTTTTTATAGTGTAATGCACGATGTTTAAGTTCTCACTTTGGTATCTCAGTCTTTATGTTTCGACATTTAAATTGGCAAACTTAAACAATCTATGTTGGAACTGATTGTATGTATGAAATCATTATAATTGTTTACTTTACAATACATGTCAGTTGCTCACTATTCGAAATTTATAATTTATAGTAAACAAATGTTTACTAGTCAATAAACATCATACATTGTTTGTTAGATAATATGCAGCATTAAAGTATTACATTTCTATAACTAGTCGCAAGAGAAAGGTATTTCTAAAAGTGTTATTATTACAAAAACATAGTTATTTGAATGACATGCAGAAAAACAATAAGTATGAACAATTATATGTTATAAATGTAATTTATTGGATATTATCAATTTGTTTTCCATAACTTTCATGGCGAAACTATTATAGTGGAATTAAAATACAAGTGAATATCTCGTTTTTTATTTTTAAATCAAATCGTAATTGCTTTGTTCTTCCCACAATGAGTAGAATGGATCTACTTTACATGCAAATATGTCCGCAATGCACGTCTCTAGTCCTAATGTTGTTGATGATGGTAATGGTACGTTTTCCAAGATACAGAAGTATATAAATTACGTCTACTAAAAACATGGAATTAAACAACCGAATATACACATGACTTACGGTTTTTGCAGTCCGAACAGCATGAAAACAGTGACTGATCCCAGTCTCTGTGACCTTGCAAGTTCGTTACCATCATCACTCGCTGCCTCGGCTGTTCTAAAACAACCTGATGCACACTTACACCTTGACGCATCGCCATTACAAATTATTTGAGGTATTAGATAGTCCAGACCGAACCGAAAAATCTCTTACAAGTAAACCTGTATTTGTCAGACTAAATTATTTTATCTTAAAATAAACATTAACTTAAAGCATTCACCAGCGAGCGCCGCAAGTCGAGCAATGTTGAACAACCCAAAATGTTAAGCCCTTTCAAACATTTATCTGCTATACACCCACATAATTTCAAAGCGGAATCAGCAGGTCTAACATGGTTTTCATTTAATTAAAGCGCAAAAACGGTTGAATGGAGACAAGTAGACGTATTCGAATTATGTTACGCTTTAACGCTCCTTTGGACCGTCACAGCAGCTGAAGATAATATCAATGGGNGGGGATGGGGGGGGGGGGCAATACTCGCTGTGCAATTGATTCTCATATTGACATTGATACACGTCAGTCAAAATAAATAAGGGCTTGAAGCCTGCAAATGTCGTTTAATGTGTATCTTGTATGAAATCTAAGTGAACGATGTATAGCATTATTAACTATAATGAATTAGAATTTTACCTCAACTTAACTTGAAATGTGTTTATAACAAGCAACAGGTTGCTTTAAGTTCGGGAAATCATCTTGATATCATATACCGGTACTTGGCAGAGATGTGGCTTTTCCTCTCCGATTATGAACTGATCCTGTATCTAAAAGAGTATCAACTCGGAAGCTTTTTGACATATACGCTGTATTATTTATCGACGCAGGTCATTAACATAAAACGTAAATAGAACAGGCAAGCACTACGCGATTCATGGCAAACAAAACAGGCAAACACTACGCGATTCATGGCAAACAAAACAGGCAAACACTACGCGATTCATGGCAAATAATGGATTCCCCAAGACCAGGTCATTAATGAAGTTATATTTTCTTACATTTACGACATACACTAGTACAACATAAATTCACGCATGTTTTAGCATATGTGCGAAGTGGTTTACGGTAATATTCAAACCTCACAAAGCGATCATAAAGTGTTATAATCATCAGTGTTGCAAACGGTTTTGATCAAAATCGGATGTCGTTTTATATTAGAAAACTTAAAATGAAATCGACATAAGGGAAATATGTTTATTTGTTGAAAGTTGAAAGAATGCAAACTTCCATTAAACTTGTTTTATCACTTATTTCTTTGCCAAAGACCAATGAAATCCAATTATCCGACGAACTTATATCATGCAATACTAAATGCGATTATTGCGTGTTGCGCGCTATTTATCTTTTTTGCATCCCCGAGGTTATATTAGCAATTGTTTGTGAAGGTTTTGATATTTGAAGATCAATGGCATTTGTTTCTTCGAATGTACATACATTTTATATCACTTATATCTTTGTCAAACACCAAAGAAATCTAATTATCAGAGTTTCAAAATTGAAATTGTAATGTGTCTTTGTCACATATAATTGATATTGTTTGAGTTATCATACGTTTTCACTGGATTCAGTCTTTTTTCCTGGTTAAAACATTGTTGTGATTATTCCACACACTTCTTTAATTGCCAGAACAAGTAACTGACACTGTTAGACCAGTGTAATTTCTGAAGACCTTTTGCATTTTTTCTGATATTTTTAATAAGTGAAAACACTTCAAACGAATTTTTGCAGCAATAAAATTCTGTATTGCACTGAAAAGCATATAATTATGATGGCATGTCATAAGTATAGGTTCGTGATGTTCGACTTAAATGGTTAATTTGTGGTGTTTTTTATCTTTGAATGAAGGGAAATATTTTATTAAAAAAAGCGCAATCTTTAACGTTCCCATGATTTTTGCTGAACATGAGATTGACTTCCACCAGAGTTCGGCGTCCAGTCAAACTGTCGAAAAGACATTGTCTTTCTTAACAAATAATCGTGTGAAGTATGTAACGCCATCTCAGTTAATGCCAATAAGCCCTTATTGTTCTCCAATCTACTATACAATATGGAATGGTTTCCATGAACGATTCTAAAAAACATACACTCAATCGCCTTCAACAGACCCTCAAGGGGCTGGGCGAGTGGCAAAACGTAAACAATATTATATACAATTGTACTCGTAGCTAACCGATCGTTGCAGAATGTCTTTTGTTTTATTTTCATTTGAAGTTAAGTCATTGAGTTAAGAGTTTATTTCGAAATACATTAGGCTTCACGCCCATGAGTATACATAGTGTACATAGAGAATAATAGGTTAGTGTTGATTATAGATCAGGTTTATTATGCGAGGCTTAGAAAACAAAAGGCACGAGCCTTGGCGAGTGGTTTTTCGTTTTCGTGCCGAGCGTGCTATTTATCCCACTTTTTTATTCAGTAAACAATTTTATTTAAACAAAATTAGTTTAACTGGATTATTTCGTTGGATTTATGATGTCATTTTGTCGAAAATAGTAATGTTTTTTTGTTTAAAAAAAGGTACGCATATAGTAAATCTATACAACTCGATACTCTTACCAAATTCATTCAATACACATCAAAATAATAAAGCTAGATCTGTTTTCACACGAGGTTATGTAAATTTACAACGGAGCGTGTTTTAAATATTTAACTATTAAGTTACTTCTTGAATATATGTATATACATGCAGATAAATATATATTGATATGTAGATGCGCATTATTGTATATAGACCTAAGACGGTAATTACACAGTTGTTTTTACATAGTGTATAGGTATATCACTATAAATTTTTACACGGTTTGGAATGAAAATTGTATTTTCCAACTAAAATGAAAAATGAGCGTTTATCAATAGTCCTTTTTTATAAAAGTAAAGCTCCATTTTCTGTTTCTAACGGTGAATCATTATGTGCGCCACTCCTTTTGTGTTTTATCACTGATATAACTAAATGCGTGAATACCTTCTCTGTTATGTAAACGTGTTTTATTTTCTTAGACGATTGTTTGCATTTCTTGCAAAAGAAATTAAATGATCTAATAGGAGATTTAATTGCTTAAGGCATAAAGTTCCATATGAAACATGCACGTTTCTCGCTAACAGCTCCCATGAAATATAAATGATGTTTCCACACACGTGCTTATGTCCGATACTCCCAGACAACGGACGTGATTGGGAATATGTCCATAAGCCCATCTTTTCTCATCTGACACACCGCATACTGGCAACAGCAGTTCAGGAAAAGGCAGGTATTGCATACAGAGCCTTGGACGATATTCACTAACTTAACATATAACAACCTTCATGTCACTGCGGGATGATCCTGTGACATAATGAATCTAATAATGAAAGGCTGCTTAGTTTGTTCAAACCATACTGGCCACGCCCCATGGGTCATATGATGCATAAAGAATTGTATAGTAAATATCGATAAATTTAAAAATAAATCTTATGATATGAAACCGGAAGTGTCCGGGGTTTGATATTAAATGTGTAACATTATTTTCTTCTCTTCTAAGATGTGTTTAAAGCATGCCACTGGGGTCAAAACTAAATATGGACCTGGAGTTTCTGGATTTTTATAGACATATATGGTAATACATTTAAAAACAAATAACTTATTATCGGAAACCGCAATAGTTTAATGGTTGGCGTGCGAAATCGTATGATGGTCTTTACTACGTTTGTTAAAAACATACACATGTGGAAAAACTCGATTGCACCCTAGGGGTTACTTGGTGTGTTTTGTCATATAAATCAATGGAACGTTTTTCTCAAAAAAAATGAATTAATTAAGAAAGAAAAGGAGAAACTATAATTGTTATCCCCACGCTTTAAAAGCGTGGGGATATTGTATTGATCTCCGCTGTCTGTCCGTCCGTCCTGGTCACTTTCTCCTCCTACACTAGTAGCACTAGAACCTTGAAACTTACACACATGGTAGCTATGAGCCTATGTGCGACGGTGCACTATTTGGAATCTTGATCTGACCCCTGGATCAAAAGTTATGGGGGCGGTGCAGTTTTCCTAATATGGCTATAGTAAAACCTTGTTAACACTCTAGTTTAGGTTATTTTACATTAACTTCTTCATGTCTACACCGGTTTACTTCAAATTTATACTGAACATCTCTTATGACAATACGGTCAATCTCAACTATGCATGGCCCCATTACCAACCCTGGGGCGCCCCGCCCACATAGACAACGCCCACCAAATTTTTTGTTTTAACATAACTTCTTCATTTATTAACCCAATGACTTCAAATTAACATCTCGTATGACAACACGGTCTATCTCGACCATCCATGTCCACATTAACAACCCCAGGGCCCCGCCCACATAGGCCACACCCACCCAAAAAAAATGTCCTACTCAAAATTTTTCGTACCCAATTTTTTTTCTCACCCAAAATTATTTTCGTACCCAAATTTGTTTTTCGTATCCATTTTTTTTTGGCATAATTTTTTCGTACCCAAAACTTTCGCATTCAAATTTTGTATCGTACCCAACATTTTCGTACCCGCATTTTTTTAGTACCCAAAATTTTCGTACCCACATTTTCGTACCCAATTTTTTTTTCCTACCCAAATTTTTTTTCGTACCCAATTTTTTGTTCGTACCCAAATTTGTTTCGTACCCAAATTTGTTATCGTACCCAAATTATTTTGTTTGCCATAATTTTTTTTCCTGCCCATCCCTTATGACAACACGGTCTATCTCGACCATCCATGTCCACATTACCCACCCCAGGGCCCCGCCCACATAGGCCACACCCACCCAAAATTGCCTTTTACTATAACTTCTTCATTTCTACACCGATTCACTTCTAATTTATACTGAACATCTCTTATGACAATACGGTCAATCTCAGCTATGCATGGCCCCATTACCAACCCTGGGGCGCCTCGCTCACATAGACCACCCGCATTTTTTTTTAACATAACTTTTTCATTTATTCACCAATTGACTTCAAATTGATACTGAACATCTCTTATGACAACACGGTCTATCTCGACCATCCATGTCCACATTACCCACCCCGGGGCCCCACCAACATAGGCCTTGCCCACCCAAAATTGCCTTTTAATATAACATCTATGCGGCGTGGGGATACGCGTCGGCCTCTGCCGCGTCATTTCTAGTTTCAAAATATAATCAAAACGCCCATCACCCACAGAACCACAGCCGTATGCAAGTGTGAGCATCACTGCAAGAATATCTTACAAGTTAATAGCTATTTATAATTAATCATGGTCAATTATATACTTTATGGTAACATTGTCGCTATAGTTCGAATTATAACTATTAAACTTAGTATATATTTGTCATGATTTTGTATCATTGTTTGGACAATTTGTAAACAAGAATTATAATCAAATAAAGCAATACAACTTTTGACCATGCGTGCTACTTTTACATTTAACTAAAAAAATAATTACTCAATTTAGCCGTGCTAAAAATAATGACCCCATCAATATTAAGTTTGACTCCTCATAATTTCTGACAAGGGGTAATTTGATTCCTGATTATTAAAATCTTTTGAAATCCTTGATGTTTATTACATGTTCAAATAGTAAGATTTGCACAAGCTGTCGATCAAGTAGTGCAATCGTGACCTCTCTTTTAATGCATTTCATTCCATCCCGAAAGGTATCAATGTCAGTTCGCGGTCTGCCTGTCCGAGAATTATTTTTTCAACGCTATCACTTAAACTAAGGCGAAACTAGAATTATCTTAAGACCAGAAATATCTTAAACGAAGATTGTTGGGATATTTTATTATTTTCAATCACACATGTCATGTCTTAAAGATATTCATACAATAACATAATCGAAATCATTCTTTTATTGATTTATTAAGAATTTGTTCCACCAACTTGACCAATATATTTAGCATGATCGCGATGATTCACGATACTATATATAGTTGAGTCAAATAACTTTGAACGGCAAAACCACTCAAATAGGTATGTTCGAACAACGCGCAAATACACATTTGAAATATGTATGGATGATTCGCGTTTGGTCGGTTTGTATTTCATGTTCACAGAGTATTTCTGTGTTGTATCTGTACAGGTATATTATCAATAATATCTAATAACGTGAAGTAAATATTTGATCGCATTCATATAACTGATTAGTTTTCACCAACACAAACCAACATCAACGCCGTATATATTTTTAAAAGGTATTCATTTTTATTATTATGTGCGGTTATTAAAGGAAACCGAAACTATAAAATGTATAAGATAGTATCATATTAGTATTCAAATGGTAATAACTCCGTGAAATTAATAGGAGCTTCGGGAAGTCATCTTAGAACCAATTCAATATTGTAAAGGACTCTGTTAGGAAAATTTCTTTTTAATTGTCCATTGCCATGTCAATAGTGCAATACTCCATTTGAATAACGAGTATCATCATGCGATCATGAGTGATGAGAATACATTAACTACAATTGTTTGTAGCTTGGATTTTCTCAGAACAGTGGTACAATGTTAATAACAATTTTAATTCTTTTTGTAACGAGCATATTTCAAACTTCACAGTTTAGCTATGACGTTAGAACTTGTTTAACATACACGGATTGATTCAATTGTGTGTTACTGTTTGTTTATTGTAGAATAGGATGCGATCGGTTAATTAAGTCATTATGGCTGACGACTGAGAAAGGGAAACCATCTGGTTTAATGTAAATATTATTATAAATTTATAGTATTGCTTAACCGATAGAGACATTTCACGCACTTATACTTTTTATTGTCTTAAAACGACATAACAGCCATCTTAAAAAAAAACGTCTGATCCTCAATAACTCATTATAATGTCGACTCAATGATAATAGGTGTGAAATTCAATTCAGCGTATTACATGTACCATGTTTCAAAACCATTGCTCATGAATGACGTTCTTATGATATTTGCTGAACATAAAATTGAATTCCACCAGGGTTCTTCGTCAAGTCAAACTGATAAAAAGTCCATGTCTTTCTTAACAAAGAATCATGTGAAGAATCTTATGCAATCTCAGTGGATGCCGAAAAGTCCTTTTTGGGCTCCAGTGAACTTTATAATCTGGAATGGTCTTCATACACGATTATAGAAATTTCTTTTCCATACACTCAATCGCCTTCAACCGGCCCTTACAGACAAGTGGGTAAAATTTAATCAATATGATATAAATTGTACTCTATGGAGCTGATCGTAGCATTGCAGGATGCATTTTTTTTAATTTCGAACGTTAAAGAGTTTATAGTTTATTTCTAAATACATAAAGCTTTACGCCCATGAGAATACATAGTGAACAATACATTATATTCATAAGTGGTCAATTATACTACAAATGTCAAATTAATAATCTAAACAAAACTAAGTTAAACAACTTCTTTTGAAAACATAATAAAGCACAATTGTCGTTAACATTCCAGCAGAATTTCGTTTTTAAAGCGTTATTACAATGAATCTAATCAGTGTTATCACTAAGAGAAACAGTGGTTTTAACTATATATGGAGATAACCTTTTAATAACTTATTTCAGATCGCTAAGCTTAACAAATAAATGTGGCCACACTTGAAACTAAATACATGTACCGTGTCGGGTATCTCGTCTCGGTGTCAATACAGTTGTTTACGTTTCGGCAAATCATACTTAAGTTTCAACTCGTACATGCAATATAGTAGTAGTGCCTTTTAATACATTGTTTACGTCTTCGCATAGATTAGTTAACAACGCAATAGAAACAAAGGAAGCGTTATAACAAAGTCTTTCAACCTGTCACGCAAGTTAGGTTTTACGATCACAATGGACATTCTTGTGCTTTGAAGCATGGGAAAAATCGGAGTACACGATAACAAGTTAAACAGTACCAGTTGTTGTTTTTAACAAAGTATATAGGTATATCACTATGAATATTTACACTGTTTGAAATGAAAATTGTATTTTCCAACTAAAATGAAAAATGAATGTATATCAATAGTCCTTTTTTATATAAGTAATGCTCCTTTTTCTATTTCTAACGGAAAATCATGATGTGTGCCAATCCTGTTGTGTTTTATTTCTACTGATATAACTAAATGCGTGAATACCTTCTCTGTTATGTAAACGTGTTTTATTTTCTTAGACGATTGTTTGCATTGTTTGCAAAGGAAATTAAAAGATCGCATGTGTGATTAAATTGCTTAAAAATGAGGTTCATATGAAACATGAACGTTTCCCGCCAACACCTCCCATGAAATATAAATGATGTTGTCAAACACGTGCTGATGTCCGATTCACCCAGACAACGGACGTGATTGGAATATGTTCATAAGCCCATAGCGTCCAATTCTTTTCTCATCTGACACACCGCACACTGGAAACAGAAGTTCAGGACCAGGCAGTCATCGCATACAGAGCCCTGAAAGATATTCACTAACTTAACATATAACAACCTTCAGGTCACTGCGGGTTATGGTACTGTGACATAATGAATCTATGTTAAATAAGAAAACCATACATCAGCAAGATCATCATGGAAGGTGGAGCAATTGTAGAAAGTATAAAAATAAAATATCACAACTCAAAGGTGTTGTCGGTTGATCGACGTGATCGAGTTACATAAATTATTCCGTACATATAAGCTACTGAAGCTGAAAGGGACAAAAGGAAAAACACGATGCGATCTTAATTTACAAGCATATGTATCTTTTTGTGATGGATCAGCTGTATCAAAAACTTTACATATGAATACAAACATAATGAGTTTCAACATTGACTGGACGTTAAGCTGAAACATTACCGATCACAGTGTGTTTATTGTTTTGCAAAGTTACACGGATCTTAACGATGTGTATGTTCAAATTAAACAGAAATAGTCAGTCTCAGTTGAGAATACGATAAAAACAATGGTACAGTTATTGTCAAGAACATTTACTGTTTCGAAAAGGAAACTACGCGGACATTCTCCCTGAAAGAGTCTTAACATGAAACTGACCTGTATGCCGCCAAGTTGGCGCAAGCGCGCACGAAGTGCCAGCAAACCACCCTGAACGCATAAAGGCATGCACATGCATTCACCCATACGACTGCTTATGTCGCAGAGGGCACACGGCATGCAACACCCCACAAACCACACTGAAATGTGGATAACGATAAGTGCACATGGTACATGGTACGATATTCAATTGGATCACGCAAAAACATGGTCTGTGTAATAAATTTTGCACTCCAACAGGTCAACGAACAAAGCATTTCACCATGGTCTGTGTCATAGATTTTGCACTCCAACAGGTCATCGAAAAAGCATTTCACCAATAATAACACCATTTTAGTTAACTGAAGTATTGGCGTATGCAACAGTTTTCGCAAGAGGTTTACGATGAATTGTATTGAGACGTAGTAGAGTAACGATAAACCATTATGTATGTTTACAATGTTTCTGTTTTAAAAACGGTGTAATACTACTTTATTTGTACCCATTCAAGTAATATAAACGAATCGAACGCATTAGCTTTTTTTTAAAGATTTATATGAAGATATTCGGAACCTAAACGGAAAACTACACATTTATGCTTATCCAATATTCCTTTAACGTCATGACAATCTACTGTTACAAAAACTGACATCTCAAATTTAATTGAGACTCTCAGTTCGAGGTCGTTTGAGATGAGATGCTTTCTTCAGACAAACTATAAAAGCTAACCAGTATTCACAAAAAAGGTGTGTCTACATTTCATACAAATAGGATAACGTGTATTTGCGTCCAATCGATCAATGGTCAATAATGTAAACATTCTCGACACATAATGGTTCATAAAAAGATGAATTAAAACGTGGACATTTTACTGGCACGATATTCATTTATGTATGTCATTATTGTTTCAAATAGTTGACGAAATGTATATGTATTCATGTTTTGTGTGCACAAGTAAATAAAAGTACACTTTGTTTTTATATAATGTGCAGCGCTAAACGAGTGCATTTCTTAAACATTTCGCAAGGTAAATATTTATTATTATCTATATAGAGATAGTTATTATATGGTTTATTATCATAAAAAATAAATTTCATGTAGTAGAAAATATGATATAAGCAATAATATATTGTAGACGTAATTTTGGGGTATTATTAATTTTTTTTCCATAACCTTAATGACGGAACTTATGTCATGTTATTAAAATACAAGTGAACATCTTGTTTTTGTTTTCAAATCAAATCGTAATTGCTTTGCTTCGTTAAACAATTGACAAAATAGATCTACAATATAAAATGTCCGCCATGCACGTCTGCTGTTCTAGTGTTGTTGATCTTCTAAACGGTGCGTTTTCTAAGATACAGCAATAAATTATGTCGACTTAAAACATGGAATTTAACTACTGAATATACATATGACATACGGTTTTTGCAGTCCGAACCGCATGAAAAAAGTCCCTGATCCCAGTTTCTGTGACCTTGTAATGATCCAACCATCATCATTCGCTGCACTGGCTGTTCTAAAACAACCTGATGCACACTAACACCTTCTTTATATTGATGCATCGCCATTACAAATTATTTGCGGTATCCGATAGTCCAAATCGAACCAAAAATCCCTTACAAGTAAACCTGTATTTATCAGACTGAATAGTTTTATCTTGAAATAACAAATAACTTTAAGCATTCACCAGCAAGCGACAAGTGGAACAATGCTGCTCAACCCAATATCGATAGCCGTTTGAAAAATAACGCAGCCTTGACAATGGTGTAATTTCAAAAAGGTTAGATCAGGTTTCAGCTGATATAGCTGATATATACCAGTCGTGATATTTTAATCAATATATATAGGATCTGGCATGAGTTGTCATATCATACCATATTTTATTAAACGAGTTCAGGAATTTTGTTAGTAAGCGAGCCTTTGGCGAGCTTACTAACGAATTTCCTGGACGAGTTTAATTAAATATGGTATGATATGACAACGATTGTCAGATCTGTTTTATCACATGCTTTTAAATGAGCAAATTAAATAAATATTTACGCAAACATAATGATAAATCCCGAATGCTGTTTACATTTCGTGACGTCATTTGACGTTGCAACGTCATTTCAGCAAAATAACAAAATGCGATTGGTCAATAAACAAAAAATAAGCCAATGAAAACGCTTAAAAAGTATATTACACATGTGTAATATAACAATATCGATCTTATATGTAATGGTTATATTACATGGGAAACAGGGTATGGCATGTGATAAAAACTAATAATTGTTAAAAAATACGGCATTTTAGAACTTTTCTTTTTTCGTCATTCATGATTGACAGTCACTTTAAAGAGAAACGTTCCAATATCAAAATCCTTCCAAATCTGTGAAGAATTTACTTGTGAACGCAGTTTTCTCTTTATTCCATATGGGAATCCGTGGAGTTTCGCGAAATCAAATAATTATTTTAGTGGTGTGTAGCCGTTTATTTAAGAGGAGAGAACTCTAACTAAACAAATAACACACTGTAATCGGTACAACAAACTTTTGACGATATTTATACAGATGTCAGTATGACAAGACTGGGTTTTCTTGAACGAATGTAAGAAGCATTCAATTTTAATTGCGCAAATAATTATTAAAGGCAAAACTAAATAAAATCGAGGCATAATAAGTGTGACCTTGAGTGTTATGAGTCGTGTAGTATATTGTTCGGATACGAAATTTCGGGCATCAACGTTGGTTCATTAAACATATAACTGTTCACTTGTTGTTTAAAATTCCATTGAATGCAAAAATTTAGCTTATTCAACATAAAACTANGAGCAGTACGGGAGGTGACGTACAGGTTGTCTGCATGATGGGCAATGCCAGCACACTTGTGCTGAAACTGAAGTTTCCTGCCTTTCACAAGCTGATTATTATTCACAGAGATGAACTGCACCCCATCATCCACAGTAACAGCCACCTCACATGCACCAACCTGACACATGTCCCCTTCAGAAACAGGCACATCACAGTGGCTGATCACTTTGTACTTCAGGTCCAACAGCTTTACTTTTTTTCTGCAGCGTTCAGCCACAACGATTTTATCAACAGAGATATGACAGATGCCTGTGATATAGCTTGATGTTGACGATTCACTTGGTATACTAACGTCATACTCACTCTTCTGTTTTACAGCTAATACATGACTTTGGTCCTGTGGTACTGCCAATGACTGGGTTCTCTGAAAAACTTTCCCTAGATTTAATTGTTTGGTCAAGAACTGCTCAATTTCAGTGTTAGCTTGCAATGCTATTGAACTGTCAAACTTCAAAGAGTTCTTTTTCAGATATACTTCTGACTCCTGTATCTTGTCCAGACATTTCCTGCTGGCTATAAAGGCCAGTTCTCCCATGCTCTTATCTGCAAGTTCCTTCACAGCTTCACTCAGGAGCTCTAGGTCATCCTTCAGTTTGTTGCAGTTCTCTACATCAGTCTTGAGGGAATCTTGTAGAGATGTCCTTACATCATCCAGTTCCTTCATTGTAGTCTTTTCAAGCTCGTCCAAGGCCGCATTTAGTTTCTGTCGCACATCTCTGACTTCTTGTAGTCTTTCACCATATAAGCCCTCAACAGACTGAAAGCTGGTCTGTTTTGTATTTTGGAGAATCTTCAGTTCTTTCAGAATGGTCTCAATCTTGTTAGACAATTCATGTAAGTCTGATGGATTGATTTTGACTGACTCAGAAATAAGGGATACTTCCTTGCATTGTCTGAAACAAGTACAAATGAGTCCATTACTTTTATTAAAATTAATGATGAAAAAAATATCATTAACTAAACAGAAAAATACTGAAATACATGCTCGTTGTTTATAAATAATTCCAGTCTGTTTATGTAAAATAGCATCCGTCTTATAAGATTGGAGCTCACTTTACATATTTCAACTTAAAAACTTGTATTACAATTTACATTACAACGTATTTTGTTTCTGGCAGATTGGAAGTTTTAGAACATAATTTAATGAATTTTATCAACTAAATAACAAACTGTTTAAATTCTTGTCTAAGTAGTGCTTTAACATGTTCCTGAAAAAAAAACATGGGTAGAAATAATGCCAGGAAATCTCTGTCTAAGTTTTTTGCCAGCGATAGAAGATAGAGTTGCTAGTTTAGAGAGACAAGAACCCATGGTAAAATTGAAGATTGATAAACAAGTGCAGTGCAATTGTATATTTACTATTTAGTCTAAATCATGTGAAGCATTGTTTTTCTTGCCAATTCAAAATAAATAAATTTCATAGGCACGTCAAAAGCCTCAAAGTCACTATATGGGCTTGCTATTTATTCAGTGTAGACAAGTGAAAAGGTTTTTTGAACAAAAACATGGCACATTTCTTAAACAAGCAATTTCTCTAGTAGTCCCTAATAAATAAACCTAATATTGCATTGGTTAATTTGAGAGGTATCCCACAAAATTTTTGCTACCTACAGGCTTTCCAGCGTTCCTAGTTTTTCCTAGTTTTCCTGGTTTTTCATAGTTTTTTAAAAAGTCTCCTACTTTTTCCTAGTTTTTACAAAAAGCTCCTAGTTCTCCTAGTTTTTTTCAGTGATGAGTCTTAAAATTCTTTAATGGGCAAAATATTTTTTTGGTTTTGTTAATTTAATGTCACCTCTGGATATGTATACTTGTACATGTATTCATAGTGTTTTAAATATATTTGGGTTTGCTGTTACTTGTAGGTATGCATTAATGGTTTGTTTTCCTAGATATATTTGCAGTTCATAGACAGAAGCTGTTTGGCTGACTAGTTCTGACCAAGTTGACAATGACTGTTACACACTAGAACCAAGTCAATTGGTCCAAGGTCATTTCAAAAAGCTCCCAATTCAACCTCAACCACTCATAAAGGCATTATGATAGCTTGGTCATGTACATTTTATGATGCCTTAAAGGGTTCCATGTAACACCTCTAAAACCAATTCTATATTTCTATGAAGGGTGCTCATGATTTGGTTTGTAATTTTTAATCATGTTCAAAAACCAGTTCCAACTTGGAAGCAAGGCGAATGTCACACTTAAGCAGGATAAGGATAAGTTGATAAGCATGTCAAAGTTCCTGTGAACCTCACTCAATAGAGCACTTGTCCTTTAACCAAATTTTGGTCCCAGCTTTGAAACTGCTGTACACCCTTTACCACTAAGCTACAAATGACATCCAAATAAGGTTTCATGACCGGGGTCACATGTGTGGTGTCTCCGTCCTAGTACCTTTTCAAAGTTCAAAATATTACTTATCGTGGATTTTAAATGCTAAATAGAAGTACATGTATAAAGTCTTTGGCTTATTATAATTCTGCTTATCCCTGAAGAGAGAGTGCAGAGTTCAGGCACTGTAAATCTTTCTTCTGGCAAATCACATCTTCAAGGGCATTTATTACTCTCACTTTATATTATTATTCTTATCTGTACTATGTTAATTATGTTGTAATTCAGTTACTAGCATGTGAACTGCACTGTGACCTGAACAGAATAATTTTGCATTGGCGTGAGTTCAGTGCTACATATTTCTTCGTCAACCAAACCGCTTCTGCATTTGTTTGTTTAATGAAATGGTTATACTTACAAAAAGGTATGATTTGTTGTGATATTACTCCTAGTTATTCATAAACCCTTCTAGTTTTTTTCTAGTTTTCTCCTAGTTTTTTGTTCAGAGCACTCCTAGTTTTCTCCTAGTTTTTTGTTAAGGCCTGCTGGAAAGCCTGTTTACCAGGAAGAACTTTGAGCTGTACGTATGCACTAATAAAAGCTCAAAGCATTCAAGAAGAACTAGTTCTGTCTACCTTAGCTTAAAATGCTGTGTTTTATATTTTCTGACATTGTGTGACCTAGAGTTATGGGAAGACCCCGATGACAAAGTCTACTAGAAACACAAACTCCCCAGCAGTGCTTTTAAATGCAGAACTTTAACTAACATAGACAGCATATATGGATGGATGAATAATAGTTTCACCTATAACTAAAACGCTTACTTTTTATATAATATTGTCTAAACACACTTTCAATAATTGTTTCTTTACACAATTTAGCAGTGATTGGCATGCTTTAAACCAGTAATGAAATGAGAATCTTGCAATATTTTATTTTCCTGTGATTTTTAACCTATTTTTAGTACATGTAGCAAAGCATGTTCTCCCCCTGTTTTGTAAGAAAACAGAATTCTATGGAGCTTAACCACTCTGGTGCCTGCTTTATGCAAATTTTAAACTTTTAATACACACACAACAAGAATAAACTAGAATAAACATCAACATTAAGCCATGAACAAAAATACAAAATGGAAACTAAAAGTTTTGTTGACAATTCTGATAATGTTGTCAAGGTATTTTTGAAAATATTTTTATGATTCTCTCGTCACGTGGTCAAACAACAATGTCGGCCTAAATCTGTATAAGGTATTGTTTGATGCACATGACTATTTCAATTCGCATAACACATTGCATGTTAAAGTTAATTATAATCTTAACATAATTATATTGTATATACATCAATTTCCTTCACAAACTTTAAAATTATTTATTTTTAGCGTGACATAAATATTTCACGACTCTGGTATACTTTTGAACTGGGGTTAGCTTCAGCAAACAGGTCTAGTCAGTACCATTAACCCTGTTCCATGAAGTTCCTCTAGCTATTTCTTGAATTGAATTTGTTTCAGACCGCTTTGGCGGAGAACAATCCCAAAGTATCCACTACACTTCAAGGGAGACCCTCAGCTTCGAGTTTATCTTCCGCTGTTCTGGATGAAAATGGTGAAACCAGCTGAAAGATTTCCAAATAATATAGTCCTCTTCAAAGTTCATCCGCAGTGAGTGATTAGCAAAGATCAGCCCCATGCTCAATCATAATTTTTATTTTTTTTCCCTATCCAAAAAAAATCCCAATTCAATGTACTTAAGGTACGTTTTATTGAATTATGCCTTGTCCAATGGAAAACCCTTACGACACCCTGAGACACAATAAAACAAGACACCATAACCAAGCTTGAATGTACAATTATCAGGGCTTTTTCTGCTTCTTAAAAAAGACCGTAAAACGGACCCGATCCCAAAGCAAACAGACCCAATCCCAAGCCGAAATTGTATTTTTTTATTTATTTTTTTTAGAAAGAAGGGTCTAATGATTATTATATTGCAATTTTATGTCATTAACATCTAACAAAGTATATAACTATAATGTATATGATATTGTTATTCTAATTTGAATTATAGGCCTGATGTGTCAAACTGTCAATATTTGTTGATAACAAAAATCATAATTGGGTCCATGGCATTTGTGTTGATAATTTTTTTCCAAATTTGCCATTTTATCGATTGAAAAAATCCCAATTTGACCAGACTCCTTTTCCCAAAATGGCTGGAAACCCCCATGATAATATAAGTATTTCTAATTATTCAAATAAAATCAATCCAAATAATATTGCAGCTGTAAGTGCTCACATGGTTTCACATTTATTCGTAAAAAAGTCATCTCAGTCAGTACTGAAAGTACTGTACACAAATTGTTACAATGATAGATACATGTAAATTGTGATGTTCAAGCCAATTAAAAGCTCAATTTTTGGATAATACAAATGAATACATATGTTAACGCCATTAAATGTGTTCCCATAATGGGTGGTAGTGAAACGATGTGCAATACTGCAATTTCCAATGGGACGATTTCCTTAATTGGTGGAAAAAAGCCCTGTATTATGAAGTATTCGAAAGAAATGGAGCTAAGTGACTTTAAGCCAAATTTGATCATTAAGTCATTAGCTAATTTAGCAAATGGCATAGCATGCCCTGTATCTTCTATTATTTGTTCTTTGAAAAGAACCACTTTGTGATACTGCAGTGTATACTGTTTAGTGTTTACCTGAACTGTCAGCTTTGACTATTGTATTTTGTAAAATTTAGCAATAGAACTTATTGTCTGGATATTAGTATTATTGTGCCCTACCGGTTTCACCGGAGGGGACTTATGGTTTGCGCTCTGTGTGTGTGTCAGTCAGTCAGTCCCTCCGTCACACTTTTCTGGATCCTGCGATAACATTAAAAGTTCTTCATATTTTTTAATGAAACTTGAAACATGGATAGATGGCAATATGGACATTATGCACGCCATTTCATTTTGTTCCTACATCAAAATTTTTGGTTGCTATGGCAACAAATATATATGATAAAAAAAATCTGACAATGGTGGAGCTGGTAGGGGACATCATTGCTTGGCAATAGTCTTGTTTATCAATAATTCCAACAATCACATGGTACAGTAAGAGTATGCAGAGTTTATAATTTGAAGTACATTTCAATAAGCCCTCATTCTTATCACACATTTGTTATTATGATTTTTATGAATACTATCGAAAACTGTGAAACAAACACATTAAATTTGACTGTTCAATAAAACATGAATAAGCAGAATATATACAGTCTCGTACTTCTCTCTTCAGGATGAATCTATTTCTCTCTTCCATATGAGCCTTTTTCTCTCTTCAAGATGTGTTTGTGGTGTATCACCGAGTATCTTGAACGTTTCTTTCTTCAGGATGAGTAAGTCGGTTTAAACCAGTATGATGACCATTTCTCTCTTTAGGATGAGTCTATTTCTATTTTCAGAGTGTGTTAGTGGTATATCATCGAGTATCATAAATATGTATTTCTTCAGGATGAGTAAGTTGGATATCGCCCAGTACCTTGAGAAGATCTATGATACGCCAGTGGCCAACGTTCGCACAGAAATCAGGGAGCAACAAATCATGGCGCCAGTTTGGAATCGGTCAAGTAAGAAGAACTTCCATTTACACGTTTCTTTAATAAAAATAGTGATAGGAATTTGTATTTCAAAGTGAGTTACGGCCCTTTGGGGTTTTAAATTATATTATGTATGTTAGGGATATTTTTATGCCCCCGAAGGTGGGCATATAGTGATCGCACTGTCCGTCTGTCTGTCTGTCTGAAATTCCGTCAAACTTTGTGTTTCGGTTTCGAAAAATGTGGAAAAACACTTTGCGTTTAGGTTTACAAAAATGTGGAAAAAGAGGGCATATGTCATCCTCTGGTGACAAGCCTTGTTTATCAATAATATTATATAGTTTAACAACTTTTATGATGAAAGAGGAACAATTTACATCACAGCAGTGTAAGTATATTTGAATGAAAAACCAATAGGCATGAATTCAATAACTTCTGGAGGTTTGTATTTAATACAGTCATTTGAATCTAGATGGTTAATGCCCATGGTTTGTCTAATAAACATTGTATAATTACTTCTTGAAAAAAAATCTCGCAAAGATAGAAAAAAACATACAAGTCTCGCTCTGTGAAAAAGGGGTCTAATGCATGTGCGTAAAGTGTCGCTCCAGATTAGCCTGTGCAGTCCACACAGGCTAATCAGGGATTACACATTCCGCTTTTATGATAATTTTTGTTTAAAGAATGTATCTTCTTAGCAAAAATCCAGTTTAGGCGCAAAGTGTCTTCCCTGATTAGCCTGTATAGACTGCATAGGCTAATCTTGAAAGATATTTTACGCACATGCATTAAACCCCCTTTTCACAAAGGGATGCTCATATTGATTTACTAATAAGGTGTTTGTATGTTTTTGTATTGTAGGTAAACAGTGGCAGGGCCAAAAGGTTGTCACAAGAATACCAGAAAAATATGCTTATATCACTTTGGTAAGAATTCTTCTTTTCTAAAAACAATCAACATGTTGCCGCATGGGTCAACCGAGAGGCTGACTTGGGCGATATTTTCGCCAAAAGTTTGATTACTTCAATTTGCTCAAAGAGCAAGGAGTCATTCATTTTGCCCTAATATTAAATCAATTTATTATCAAACAATACCTGAAAACCAATTGTGCATTTAAATGCTAGTTAAACATGATGTTTGGGCTTTGAAAAAAAGGCCTAAATGATGATTCCTAAGAAAAACATGTAAGAAAAATATGTAATTATGCTATAAATAATGGCATCAATAAGTTACTCAGATAGAAATAATAATATGTGTTGTGTTCTGAGAAAACTGGGCAAAACGCTGGTGAGTAAATTGTCATCCCAGATTAGCCTGTGCAGTCCGGGACAACAATTTCTGCTTTTATGGAATTTTTCGTTTAAATGATGTCTCTTCTTAGCCAAAATTCAGTTTAGGCGGAAAGTGTCGTCCCGGATTAGCCTGTGCAGACTGCACAGGCTAATCTGGGATGACACTTTACTCACATGCATTTAACCCAGTTTTCATATGTATGACTGTAGTTTGAGGTCCCCTGAAAACCAAGTGCTCATGGTGAGCAATTGTTACCAGCCTGTGTCCGGCGTTCAATTTGGCGTGTGTTGTCAACTTTTAGATCGTTACAACTTGAAAGGCCATATATTCATTCAATCTTCATGAAACTTGTTCAGAATGTTTATCTTGACAATATTTTTATCAAGTTCGAATCTATGTCCTAGAACAAGGTCACCTGGTGAAATATGTATAAAACCAATCAAGAGGGTGTTACCACTCTAGAGGCCAAACTGTGACATTTTATTAAAATTTGTCAGATTATATCACAGTGATTTTTCTTTGCATAAGCCTGTGTATTCAGATTGGGAAAATAAGCGCAATAAATCATGAAATTGGGAAAAATGAAACATTATTTATATAATTATAAATAACAGTACATGTATTCCAAGAGTTTATAAGTGCATGTTTAAAAATTTATATTATAAAGTACTACGGACATATATTGCTGCATAGTTAAACTCAATAAACCGATTATTGAGTTTATTGGAAAAGTTTTGCATCTTTTGGGGAAAAAAAATGGTCAGATTTTTTAGAAAAAAATGTTGCGTTTTGCCATTGGGAAACAGCCTGTAAGAGGATGTAATTTTGGGGAAAAAAATCACTTTCAATATCTTGGCATTCTTAAAACCTGGGTTTGGTGGGTCTAGAACAAAGTCATCAGGTCATGGGTTAAACGTATAGTGACCATGGACTCATGAGAGTGCTTTAGGGCTATCATAGACATCTTGTTTTGCATTCTGATTATATAAAATCAATTCATAATGTTGATGAGTTTTATTTTGCCCGTCTGGTGTTTACAATCTGACTTGACAAGTTTGTTATTGTAGTTTGCATATTTCCAAACTCAGCAGAAAATCACATTGGCCATTGGGTTGAAGTGCTATTTGAATATATCCATCTGAATTAATCATTGGGTATTCTGAGTGTAGTTTTCAGATTCCTCAAACCATTTTAATATTATAATTATCATCACACTTGCATAAACAATGTGCTCACATAGTTTCCAACATTTTGTTGATGCTTAAATCTTGATATATAGTTTTCAAAATAATTTCTTTTTCTTTTCCCTGCAGGCTAAAGATGAATTTGTGTACCCAAAACCGAAGAAAACAGAAAATAAAACTGACACAGACCAGTTTAAGCGGTACACAAAAACCCGTGAAGACAATTATAAAAAACTAAATGAGGCACTTTCAGTGCCGGCATGGTTTAGAAGATAGTGAAAACTATGTAGGCTCAGTTTGAATAGTGAAACCTCTGGGGTGTTTTTCAGTGAATACTGTTTATAGAACTTCATCTTATTATGCTTTCAAACAGCAGTTTGATGCTTATACTTAAATGTGAAAGTAAGTTATATTTTCAAATATCAGTTTTATAATAAAAAAGAGCCTCAATGCATTAATAAGTATAATTTGTAAAACATATACAGTTGTTCAATGGTTCCAATGCACGATATCTGTATGGTATTGAATTGTCCCATTGGAAGAAACAACAATGCCTTAATTTAGTGATCATGTGAAGTTAGAAAAGGTTCAAAAGATAAATTAACATTTTAATACAACACTATGTTAATATTATATTCAGTGAAATACATGTTTGGTAATACTTTGTCTTCTGTGTTGTTGCTGTTTTCAATATTTTAAAAAGAGAAATGCCATATCAAAGACATATTGACTTTAGTATGTGATTGACACCTTTTTCTATATTTAAGATGTGTATTTGAAATACAGTATAAAATGCCGTTTTAGCTCACCTTGTGGGTAACTATTGTTTTTAGTCTCTGCCCAGCGTCTGTCTTCGTGTGTCTTGCGTCAACAACTTTTAGGTCTTTATCATTCTGTTTGCCACATTGTTCATCCTATCTTGATGAACATTGGTCACAATATTTGTCGTAACAATATCTACGCCGTTTTTAGTCTGAGTAAGGTGCATAAAAAACATGGTCAAAAGGCCAAATCGTTTAAAACCGTTATATTATCACTAAAGAGGCCACAGTTATGATTCGATCTTGGTGCAACTTAGTTACAATGTTTATCTTGACGATATCTAGGCATTGCTCAACTTAGGTTCACATGCGTCCAAAATCTAGGTCACAAGTTCAGATCTTTGTTACCTCTAGAGGATGTCATTCTTGATGAAACTTGGTCAGAATGTTTATTTAGACAATGTCTAGGCCAAGTTCGAATCTGGGTCATGTGCGTCCAAAAACTAGTCAACCAGATCATATCTTAGAAAAACAAGATACCACTAAGCAACATTTTTTATGCAATCTTCATGAAACTCGGTCAGAATGTTTATCTTGACAACTTCTAGGCCGATTTTGAATCTGAGTCACATAATTCCAAAAACGAGTTGAGCAGGTCGAATCGTAGTAAAACTTGTAATCACTCTTCACTTGAGGCCATTTGTGTGACTCATTTTGGTGAAACTTTGTCAGAGTGTTTATCGTGAAAATATCTAGGCTGATTTAGAATCGGAGTCACGTACATAAAAAACAAGCTATTCAGGTAAAATCTTTAAAAAAAAAACAACAACAACCTTGTAACCACTCTAGAAGCCATATTTTTACATCCAATCTTGACGGTCAGAATGTTTATCCTGACAATAGCAAGAAATTATTGTAATATGGGTAACATGCGTCCAAAAACATAAAAAATAATCTTGAACAAAATTGGAAATACATACGTCAATGATAAAAATATAAAATGTATAGAAAAAACACATACCGGTACTATAAAATTCAGATTTCTTTGTTAAATGTTTTTTATTATTAAACATCACATAAAAAATGCTCATAACATAGCATCGGATATGAAATAAATACCACAAATATTTTGCATCAAAAACATAGACCATACATCTAAATGACTTTGTCTTTGAAGTCGAATATCGTATAAAAAAATGGGTATCTACACATGCAGCCTAGTTTACAATCATATAATATGTTTTAAGAAGAATTTAAAGTAACCAACATGAAACAAGTGCATTGTTATAATCGACTTCGCAAGCCTGTCATTGCCCGACTACTGACAGTTCGCCTCACTAATTCGTAATAAAGTATCTTCGTTATTTTGATTTTGTCTGATGCTTTGGCGTTTTAGATCGCCTTCCAGATTTTTGAAGTTTTGGCAGTGGTGACACCGACCTTGACTTCGGCCTTTCAGCATACATTTCGAAACCTTTCGGTATTATACCATTTTGTTTTGGACGACCTTTTTCAACTCCTACCCTTGATTGACGAGTTTGTCGGGTTTTGGACCTTTTATTTTTACCTTTATTGACGCCACCAATGTAATAATATAATTTCTGTTCACACCTTTCCAGTGAATAAAACGATTTTGTAAGAATACGCATTGCCGTTTTATATCTTTCATGAATTCGTTCTCTCTCGAGGGCAATTTCCACATCCGTTTTCATCGGCGCTTTCCTTGCTTTGTATGCAGATCTGGACGTTTGTTTAGAAGTTGTTGTCGATACAAAACTTTTATCAGTCGACACCTTGGATGCCACGCTCTGTAACATCCTATTGGCTGCGGATACAGCGTCTGGTGATAGACCGGTTTGTACCTCCATGTTTGTCCTCTTTGGATCCATCGTCGTGTTTGAATCGATTGTCGTCTTGCTTGGATCCATTTTCGACCGATTTGAATCCATGTTTGACCTGACAGTGTTTGTGTTTATTTTTGACACATTGTTTGAATCCATTGTCGACCTGTTGGTCATTCTTTTTGTCGACTTATCTTTACTGTGTCTGCTCACACTCTTCGTCCCCGACTTCAGAGGACTTGGAGAAGTTGATTTCCGTTGTGCGGCGCTACTAGCCGGATTTGAAACCATCTCGGGCGTTCCTGCACTAAGATTTAACTCAGAAACACTGGTATGTTTAATCCGCTTTGGACTTGATCCGTCTCGTTTAAAACATGTTGGCTTGGAATCCGTTCCTTTTGATTTTCTCATATTAGGTGATTGTCTTTCATTGGACTGTCTTTGCCTAGTGTTGTACTGTCTTTGAACAAGTTTTGATTTATCCTTAGACAAATTTCGACTTTGTTTGGTCTCTCGGCTTCTTCCTCTGACTGCACGTTTCTGTTTAACGTTTGTTTGTTGGTCATCGTTTACCTGTTGGTGTTTGGAACAGTCTGTAGTGTTGCCAGAAAGGGTGGGTAGCGTATATGAGCCATGATCTGATATGGTTGATCTTGTATCAGTTTCATTCTCACTCGCGTTGGTTTCGCTTCTTTGATCCACCACTTGTTGTAAGAAAGACCGTTCCTCCATTCTTGTGTAATGAGGACACGCAAGTTACAAGATATTATTCCCAAATTTAATCAAATCTGCGCCATGTTAACATTTTTCTTGTAAATTTATCGTTGGTGTCCCTCTGCATTAAACGTTCTTCTATTACATCTGAACACAACTGAAATCATAGATAAGACCAATCGAACATGTTTGTTAAACCGAAATACAAACACACTTAAACTATCTATTGTAAAGAAGCTTAATTTTATTTTGTTTGTGGATTGTTGATTTATATCGTTGTTCATATGTAGCAACATTGGTGCAGTTGATAAGTTTTAAGCTTTACTTAAAAAAAGATAACCGTCATGGTAATGTAAAGTTTTGCACTGTTAAATGAATCTGGAAAACGTTATTGAATACAGTTATTTTGCTCCTTTCTTATCATTAGTAAGTATCAGGAGTAAAATGATGACATTGTTGCTGTTGTTTTTTTTTGAAAGTTATTTAAATATATAAATACCTCATGTCGTGTGTTAATCCAATATATCCTTGGTATGTATTTCAAACCGCGTTTCGGTGTATACTAAATTGACTCCTTTGAGTAATTAAAACAATTACTTTTTGTGAAATCTGTGCCGTTAAAACAATCGCTATTGTCGAAAGGCGATATCGACGAGTGTAATATTATCAGATAGAGTAAATAGTGTATTGTTTTTTTCGGTCGGTGATTCGTTCAGCCGACCTGTTATAAGGCTGAATGGGATTTGATTTAAACGAAGTACTTCGCTCTTTATGCTTTAAGCTATAATTAAAACATAATGTGGCTAGTCTTTTAGCTATGATTAAAACATAATGTAACTAAAACTGAATAAAACTTGAATGTATTGAAATGTTGTCTTCCATGTACTAGTTATGAAACCGATACAAAATTATAAATAAACAACAACCTTCTTTTCCTTGGTTTAAAGTTAATATGGTTTAATCAGCTGCAGTTAAATTGACTACCAAGTCTAAATCGTGCATTAGTAATCAGTTGAATGTATTTAGCGATAAAGGGACGGTTCGTACAATTGAATTGCGACTCAATAATTTGTCCGCTCTAATTCATAGCAATCGCCCGTGGAATGGACAAGAAATTCAATACATTTACCATTGTTAACAGCAATTTGGTCGACAAAATTTAAACTTTTGTAGAAACAGACGCGCATATTTTATAAAATACTAAGGAAACCGATAATACTTATATTTCAAAAACATATAATTATATTATGTGAAATTGTATTATAATCAATTAAATAACGCAAAGAAAATCTACCAATGGCCATAGTCAGTATAACTGTCTTTAATATGCCATACATAATTTATTACTTCTGATTAATAGTAAATATAGAATAATATATTAATGTGTTATCAGGATTATACACATATATTGTATCATGCTATTATGCAGCTACACCCTTATGCATATATTCATGTAAATTGGTCAAGAAGTCTGTTTTTGTCTTTATGCGAATATATGTTTTGCACCAGCATCATTATGCTAATACAAAATTGTTCAAAGTGTTATATACTCTCGTACCAAGTAAAGAATTTCATATTTGTGAAACGATTCGTAAACTAATGAAAACGGGAACAAAGGACCGCATTTATTGAAATCTTATCAAACCATAAATAAATTATTATACACAAATTCAAACTCTTATGTCAAAGAACCTATACAATACTAATTCATATTAAGACTTGATCCAAATGAAATACGGTTATGCGTACATTTAATGATAGGGTATGCAATCATAACTAACACACATTTCAACAATCAACAAACTTAATAGTGCTTGAACATAAACCAGTTAACGTAACAATGGTTTTCATTTCAAATTACAGTCGATACAATAAAAAGAACCATCACACAGTTTACTTAAACACGGTATACTTATTTTACTTACTCCCCTTTTATTTATAAACGGCTTTAGTTGCCCCGAACGCGTTTGTAGACATTACAAAAAAAATAAGACACTTAATTTTCCAAAACCAACACAAGTTGTATTTGTTTCATTAAGTGTTTTTTTTTTAATCAAATTGCGTTCTCTCTATTATTCGTTATAATCGTTCTCAATAATACTAACATGATAATTGAATTGTTCAAATTGAAAATGTTCAACGGTCAAACTTCGATAAGCGATCGACCTATTGATCTCTACACGTGTAGACCATATTATGGTAAGTCGATCGCAGTTTAATGCCTGTGTGATGAACGACGCTTTCCTTTCTTCCGTTGAGCTGATTTAACTCGAGAATCCCTAAACCTCGTCTTTGAAGGCGGCAGAAAGTATCTTGAAGCGATGTGGAATGCAGTGTCTGCGTTTTCGTGATCATAATAGATTTCATTTTCAGATGTCGTCATCGATTCGCTTGGGGTGACGTCATGTGGCGTTGAAGATGGCTGGACAAAAACGGCTTTTACGAACGTTTTCTCGTCTTCTATAACTTTAATTGTTATATCGGTCATGGAGGTGCTACGAGTTTCATGATCTATGGTTGGCGTATTGTCCGTCGAAGTGCCCCGTGATTTTTGTTTGCGTTTAGGTTCAACATCGGCTATGACATCTGTTTGGGACTCAACCTCCCTCTTTGACGTTTTAGAGTTCAACAGAAGTGTGTCTATCTTAGATCCCCGAATCAAGGCCTTAGTCGATTTATTTTCCACCAACACTTTAGGTTTAGGTTCTTCTTTAACTTCTTGTTCAGTGTTTATTCCAACCGCTATGGTTTCCAGATAGACTGTGTTCATTTCAGCAGTTCTCACATCAACAGGCAATGTATTAGTACCAAATGTTCTTGTGTCAACAGTAACCGCAACACTGTTAGTTACAAAAGCTTTAGTCGCAGGGAGGGGTGGAATTGATACCATGAATGGTGGTTTGATGGGGCAGGACTGATCTCTGTTTTAACTTCGCATTGGTTGTTTGGTGACAATGGGCTTTCTTTAGATTTGAAAATGCTCCCATCCTGTAAACCAATATAAGCACATGTGGCATGATGAGCTACTGCATCGTTGTTTCTAATTATGATCAATGATTAACATTTCGACCATTACCATAACCATTTAGTCATTAAGACCCAAATTGACTTAATTAAATTGACAATATAGTAAGGAATGTATGCAGGTACAAACAAATTACATGTTTGGGTCTTTGTGATTTATTCTTAAGACTTTTACCTTCCATAGTACGCACACAGTATTTCTGAATATATCTTTTTCGGTTACAGCACTTGACATCTATGCTTTTGTGAGTGTGTCTTTTGCGACACATATTAGCTGATATTTAACAATTGTATGTTATGCATTATTCAATTACCGCATTTTCCGGGGAAGTGGATGCTTTCATGCACCTTAATCTGCCCAGCAACAATAGGGTTCCAAATATTAGTAGGACCAGAAACAATGCCGCAGCCAACACAATAATTCCGATGAGCATCCCCCCATTATCTGAAACAATTTTCAAACACATGTAAAAATTGTTAACATAATATTATTGTCACTTGCTATAGCTTGTAAATGCATGTCTTCTTTCTCTACTTAAACATGAAGATTATGTTGCAAGTAAGTAGTAGCCCAAGCTCCGGCGGAATGGTTACATGTATATGCATTCGAATGTACCTTACCGTTTGCAATGTTTGAAAGGGGACCCCAATCTTTTATAGGTATTTATTCGCGAATATTATGTAATTTAATGTTCATTATTTGCATTTTGAAAATGGAATTACTATAATACTTGTTTGCACTACATATACACGACCGTTAATCATGGGCGCATCTTCTTTTTCGAGATGCATTAATAAACCAGCCAATGCTACTACCGAGGTCGCGCTAAGGACCGGATGTTTTCAAAATGCACGGACAATTCTACAGAGTGAGTAGATTTTATATGTTTTCAAAACATATTTCGCATTAGCTTAAAACTCGGGCAATGCAATGCGATTCAGCGAAGATTAATTTATCCATATATGTACAGAAACATGCAATCACAACCCATTTGGAAAAGTGAGGACCTTCATAAGTTGTGACATGGAGGATTTTTTTTAAGCAAATCAATAAGGTTTGCCTGTGTGACGAGCAGATTTCCATCCAATTAAATCACTTACGTCATCACACGATTGCTTTCAACATAAACAAGTTGCCGCATGCACTAAAACATAAATTTTTTAAACAGCTGGTTATATAGAAACGTTTATTTGGTTTTTGTTCGAACCCACTTACAAAACTTTAAACTACTACGAGAATTGTTGTCCTTCAGATTTATTCACATATTTGGAATGTAGTTAGGATAGCGAACGAAAGTTTGCAAAAGCTTTAAAATCATGAAATATTCTTCATAGAGTTGAGCGCATATAAAAACCCGCGTTTAGAATCTATGTTTATGTACTTTACCTAATTTAAATAATTATACGAATTGGCGCAAATCTCAATCAATATTCAATACAATAAATTTAGGATCGAGCAATGATTGCAAACACTAAAGCGGTAAATACTCGTGATATGGGTAGTATGTAGATGATTTAAACACCAGGTAAAGTAATCAGGAAGTTGTCATTCATATCCACTGAGCTGTAATATGATACCTAGCATTGAATAGAATTGATCGATTACCTATTTGAATATACGATTTACTGTTTTAAACATGTATTATAATTGACATTTCAAAATTCCATAAAGTTCACACATAATGCTCAGTGTAATGAACGGTGCATGTAGAATATAAACATTGATTTGATTCCCTGTCATTTGCACACACCACTTAGTCAATGTTTAATTGAGATAATACAACTTCTTCGGAAGCATGCATATTAGCTCTTGGCTATTGAATGCGTTCATTTAAAATGCATGCTTAAGCCTATCAGTACAGATATTGATCTTTCAGTTGCTTAACGTAATCCACTTTAAAGCAACAACTAGAACTATTAAATGCATTTTTTACATGTCGAGCTCGGTTTCAAGTATGTCATTCGTTGCTTTGTATATCGATTCGTAATTATGAGCATAACTTATTTAGCGAGAGACTGAAGCTCTGCAAACAACGATTGTTTACAATGGAGAATATTTATTCTTAATGAGTTTTGAAGTTATAATCAGGAAAATATCGGACTATCAGTCGAACGCACTTTAATAAACCGACGCACCATTTTACAGATATGTCGAGCTGAAGGCAAATGGGGTTGACACGAATCTTTTGACAAAAAGTGCTAGTGTTTTCCTTACTACCTACCCTAGCACGGCACAGCAAAGAATAATATAAAATTGTATTCAAATCATTATAAATCAAATCGTTAATGGCTTTTGTTTCCTCGTGTTCTTACATTTATAATGTCTAACGGCATGGCCTAAAAGCTCAAGGCAAACAATTTGTTACATTTAAAATATAAATACTTTTATAAAGACGGGTAATTTTAAGTTATAATAGACCCAATATCGGAAGAAAGAGAAAACACGAGCCAGTCGAGATCAAAAAAGATACATTATAGGTTGTTAGATACAGTAAAAAAAAGGCCAGAGACATACCACTACTCCCTTGCGTCGTGTTGCCTTCAGTAGATATTGTTGTTGGTTGTTTGGTGGAAGTTGACGTCAATAGTGTAGTAGTCGTTGTGGGACTGGTTGAGGTGGTACTGATGGTGGTGGTGGTGGTGGTAGTGGTGGAAACGGAAGTCGTTGTTGTTGGCCGACAATGCTGCTGCGGCGCCGGTGGACAGTTAATAGATATGTTCTCAGAAGCTGAAAATAAATACGATGTACTTACTCATTCCGTAACGTGTTCTATTGTTTATTATGTCGTTTTTATTAAACTTTATTTAGGATAGTTAGTTGATTTAACGTCGATTTGAGTCGGATATATTTAATATTCAACACTACTCAAGTTTGGATGGTAAATGGAATTAAGAGAAAAAAATAGAAACACGTTTCAAAATATTCAACAAAGGAAATTGTATTTTGATGTTTCATATATAAGTGGCATAATTAAATCAGGAGCAACATTTTCGACGCAATATTGCAATTCGAACCATCATATTTATTTTTTATTTATTTGAAGAAAAGCATCGAAATTTTGAAGTGTATTATAAAACTGACTGTATTAGCTTCAGTTTTACAAAAGTCTACTTACTTTGGAAACCGAGCCAGAATGATCCGCCATCTGCCGTGTAACTATTCCTGAAGTTGAGGACCACGTAGGTGTCTGACACCACGTGTTCGGTGATTCGAACACTTTGATTCGCACAATCCCATTTTATGAACGTTGTGCCGTCACTTAGTGTTATGTTGAAGGTCTGGGTTGCATTGGAACAATCTCCACTACAATTGAATTTAGTATACATAGTATTTAACCTGTTTTCCTATGCTTTTACAGTGTATACTACATGTACATATAATGCATATTCGAAGTAAAAGCATTGTAGTGTTAAGTCATGAAATACTTAAGGTTTTATCTTGTATTATTTGTTCGTTTTTTTATTCTGCTTATGACTATTTGAGTTTTAAGATGACATAATGTCATAACGCGTATCACCATTTCATACAATTAGTTTGGAATTAGAATTGGTTCAACATGATTTTCTTCTGCGTCGGTTGTTTGTCCATTTAAGAATATTGTATATGCTGCTTACCTTTTCAAAATCGGATTTTGTGTTGGTAGAAAAAGTATCTACATGTATATTATTAACGAATTGATTTGATTCCAAATAAATATGTCAGCATGCATTCCAAATAAATATTTCAGCATGCTTATGATTGAAGGCTTTTCGATTACGATGTAAACACTTTTGGTTGGAGAAATTCGTTAAAAAAAAACACTGCAAACTCAATTCCATCAAAATAACAATTAAAATGGACGGCCTGAGCGTCACCTGTATGCTCCCATTTCGATTTATTCAAAGTGTATATAGTCATCATATTTACCAATAACCTAAACAATTATGGCAACGATTTTTCAGAGACACATTTGTGTTACCCACCTTGTATTAGATGATCGTAGAAGCATTTGAAGGACAAACACTTTTAAAGACAATGTGCAGAAGTCCGTTTCAACGGAGCAACTGCAAGACGCAGCAGTACTTTTAATGCTGTTTGGAAATCCTGGACTTTGAATATACAAAGCATTTCCGGTTATTCTTGATGATTTGGTGCTACAATTGTCCGCCATTGTCACTATTCGGTCATCTGTGAACATATTTAATGTCAAATGTACTTCTTTATCTTAACTGGCTCAAATATGAAATCATGTGATAATACAATTATACCATGTACATAATATAATATTATACCAGCAAAACCTATTATGTCGTTTTTAAAGCATGCGTCCATAATGTCAATAGGTTTGTTAAGTTTTATGATTGAACAATGTCTTTACATAAAATGATTATACAAATGCTTTCATTTATTTACGATATGCTATATAGCATGTATATTATACTTCATGATAGTCTTGACACTCTTGGTGTTTCAATCATTAACGAATTTCTTTTTAGCTGACTGTTGTGTTTTTTGCATACATTTATACATCATTTATCAGTTTTTAACAAATAAATGTACTGGAAAAAAACACGTAAAAACGAATATGTTATTGTGTAAACGTAATTTTGCTGCAGGCATGAAACATAGTAATTATATTTATTTATGGAACTTATACATGTACTAAAATGGATACACGATTTTTTTCTGTACATAGTAAAGCAATTCTAAAATATCATATCCCTACGATTTATAGCAATAGATACTTACCATTGATACAAAAATAATCAATATGCATGTAGTTAGTTGATTGTTTATACTCAGACGCGTTGCAGTTCAGTCTGAACATTTCTATCCTTTCTGCAAGTTTGTGACATTCACCTCGACCATTACAATCTGATGTATACGGGTTCTCCCCTACATATGAGAAATCAGACACACAGTCAATATCAGGGTCGTAAATCACACAACAGTTCTGGCGATTTTGGGTATAGTTCGTGTCACAATCTAAATCTTTAGGCATGGCAGCAACTTTCAGAGACTTGATGGCAATTACATCGCCACTTGGACAGGTCGCATTCATTGACCGAGTATCACCGTAACAAGCCGATGTACTTCTGTGTTCTGTCTCAGGTAAACCAGTGCACGCTAGATAAACGAAATATATACATGTATTAATTGTTTTTCATGCTATACAGTGCTTCTTCTGGTTTTATACGTATATTTAATTGAAAATATGTCTATAGAAAAATCTAAATATTTCTACAACTTATCATCTGAGCTACTATAGAATATAATAGAAGTGCTGAGTATGTTTACTTGTCGTAAAAGTAGATGGACCCTTGCTGTAAAATCAACTTGGTATGGTATTTCGTTGATTACAAAAGGTAATATTTGAACAACTAGTCTTAAACCCCTAGGTTTTAAATATATAATGAACAAACATACCGGTAATAATTAAGGCTAATGGTATAATAGCCATTGGAGCGTTAACGAATGTTTTCCACGTGTGCGTCATGTTGATAACCGGTAATCCAATTGTTCATATACGTGCGAACCAGAAACTGCACTTTTTATCATCCGAATCGACTAACTTGCTTAAATTGTTCTTTTTAGTTGTATTCCAATATTTAATTATATGATATATCCAAACAATCTGTCACGTATACTGTTCTTTTTCTCATAGTGCGTTGATTTCTAATGATGTCTATGAATTGATGTTGTTTTAATTTTCAATTATGACAATACAGAATATAAAATGTTTCGATTAATATTATAATAACACCCTCCATTTAAGTATTTGTTTCTTAAAGTTAAAGCGTTGATAATTTCCATTGTATGTATTTGTATTTATCAATAATCATACAACATAATAGAACACGTTCGATTAATATAAACATCCTCCATGTAATCTTGATTTCTAATCGTTAAAGCATTACTACTTTGAATTGTTTATAGGTTTATTTTAAAGTATAGTAAAATCTCACTGCATAACAGAACATGTTCGATTAATATTAATTCTTCCCATTTCGGTTTGATTTTCTTGAGGTTAAAACATGATCGATTTCCATTGCATATTATTTAAATACTCACACGCCTTTTGCGACCTGACACGTTTATTGTATTTGACGATTAACATTAATTTGACAGTAGATCTTCAGTCGTTCGATTGTATTCCACCGAATGAATTAACAATGCCGTTTGCTTAATGTGAATACTTTATTGGGATTATATTACGAATAATGTTAACTTAACTTCGGGGTAGATTGTGAAATCAAGACGTATTTTTACCAATACTTTTTTGCAAACAGTTTTGTTTTACAAATTCTCTCTAATAATACATTGTTTATACAGAGAGACAATATAACTAAATGTATGCATAAACACAACACAATCCGTTAAAATATAAGATTTTGTGTTTAAATGAGAGCTGCAACACAATCGACGTTAAACAAATCTATTCAGAAATGTCTATTGATTTAATCGCTTGCCATAACAGTCGAGTGTCATCGGTCCAACTTCCTTGTACATGCTGTCGTTATTCAACGAAACGTGGTTAGGAAGCTTTATTACCAATATAGTCGAATGGATACGTATGCTGTGCCGCTATACTCCATAATCTTGATAAATGTAGTATACGTAACCAATCAACATTGGGTTACCGATGATGCATTTATCCCTTTCGGAGGGGGGAATGGAGTATATTTACTACTGTTGCGATTTCCCCAACAAGTCTCGTGTCTTCCAGGCATTAATAAATTGCACTTTCATTAAAGTTTTTTTTTAAATAATGGAACATATGACGGGTTTTATATTTGTTGTGGCAAATTGTATGTAACCCAATTCAGCTTGAAAATATCAACACTATAAAGAATATATAATAATTGTTGAATAATCACTATTCAAGTGTATTATTAAACAAAAAGCGATTACATTATACAACATTGGCGAATGAAATGGAGATCGTTGGGTGAACAGTTTAAACTGCATTGAGTACAAAATAAATATGCACAACTTAGTTGATACAACAGAAAACTATTCATTTCCAAACAATAATCTATCAATTTAGTAAAATGTTGAATAATTTAATTATTGTTTGTTCAATAATTGGTTGTAATCAACGTCAACGTTGTAAAGGACAATTTATACAAGTGCATACGTCTAGAAGACTGCAGGTTCAAACTATTTCCATAAATCATCTACACTTGAATGGTAATTACTGAACAAGTATTATATATTATATAACGAGTAGAACTCATGTTAACGCTATTTCAAAGCATGCATTGACAATATAAAGTATTGAGGTCGATAGAGCATTTTTCAAACCGAGACAACACTTTTCACCAAGGCTTGAGGATTGACAAAAGGCACTTTAACCATCTAGGAAGTCAACATGTGTTTATTATACATAATACATAATCTGTTAGAACCTCATATGCCCAAATCAGCTATGATTTCATTTCTGGTCAATAACACGTGGCATCATATCTCAATCAGAAGCTCAAACGGATTATTTTTTATCATATGTTCCGTTTTTTGTTATATAAAACATTTATGGGCCATTCACAATATATTATTATTCAAACACAAATACCTGTTAAAGGTCTTAAGTGGCCGAGAGTGAGAACAGATATAGGGGGATCCGGGGGCATGTCCCCGGCGGAAGATTTTTGGATCCTAGATCGTCTGTGGTGCGTTTTGGGGCTATTTCCTGAGCAAAATTAAAGACTTTTTTTCTTCTGAAATTAGCCCTTTTTTGCTTGAAAAGTTACCATTTTTAAAAGTATTTAAGCGAAAAATATCACGAAAAAAGACGGAACATGTCATTTTTAATGAAACATAATTCTTCGCCGATGAGCCACTTGCTGACGTTTTGCAGCCGATGTTTTTTTGTCTACATAGACACCGGTGACGTAGTTTCCGGTTCATGTGGTATTTACGTTAGAAACGACTTAAACAGCCCGCCCGTCTCGGTAGTAATTATACAACATTTTATGAAATCCGAACATTACTTTTTTCATTGTTTTTTTTTTTGAAGAAATGCGTGAGAAATTACTAAGTCAGCGTGAGACCGTCATTGCATGCTTAAAACCGTAAGACTCACGGCGAAACCGTGAGAATGACAGGTATGAGTGACAATACATAATTCCGTTATCTAGTTCTTAAATGGCAGAGTCAGCCATCCGTACTTTTCGATATGACCATTGAGCATGTAAAGCTATATTTAGACGTGTTTTATGAAAAATATGGCGTCACGATGAGAAGTTTCTATAACGTGTTGGTTTAAATCATCAAGAAACCAAGCATAATAAATACGAACCGTTTGTTGTTGTTTATCTCCTTCGAACCATTTTTATCATCGGTTTTCAAAATAGTTTTGGAAAGCAATTTGATTATCGGATACATGTTTGCGAAACAACTACAAATTAATAGGTACGTTCTGACCGGGAATAGNAGGGGGTAGGAGTATATTTACTACTGTTGCGATTTCCACAACAAGTCTCGTGTCTTCCAGGCATTAATTAATTGCACTTTCTTTATTTTTTAATAATGGAACATATGACGGGTTTTATATTTGTTGTGGCACATTGTATGTAGTCCTTATTTCAGCTTGAAAATATCAACACTATAAAGAATATATAATAATTGTTGAATAATCACTATTCAAGTGTTTTATTAAACAAAAAGCGATTACATTATACAACATTGGCGAATGAAATGGGAATCGTTGGGTGAACAGTATAAACTGCATGGAGTAAAAATTAAATATGCACAACTTAGTTGATACAACAGAAAACTAATAATTTCCAAACAATAATCTATCAATTTAGTAAAATGTTGAATAATTTAATTTTGTTTGTTCAATAATTGGTTGAAATCAACGTCAACGTTGTAAAGGACAATTTATACAAGTAAAGTAACGTCTAGAAGACGGCAGGTTCAAACTATTTTCATAAATCATCTACACTTGAATGGTAATTACTGAACAAGTATTATATATTATATAACGAGTAGAACTCATGTTAACGCTATTTCAAAGCATGCATTGACAATATAAAGTATTGAGGTCGACGGAGCATTTTTCAAACCGAGACAACACTCTCAACCAAGGCTTGAGGATTGACAAAAAGGCACTTTAACCATCTAGGAAGTCAACATGTGTTTATTTTACAAAAAACATAATCTGTTAGAACGTCATATGCCCAAATCAGCTATGATTTCAATTTTGGTCAATAACACGTGGCATCATATCTCAAACAGAAGCTCAAACGGAGTATTTTTTATCATATGTTCCGTTTTTTTGTTAAATAAAACATTTCTGGGCTATTCACAATATATTATTTGTCAAACACAAATACCTGTCAAGGGTCTTAAGTTGCCGAGAGTGAGACCAGATATAGGGGGGTCCGGGGACATGCCCCCGTCGGAAGATTTTTGGATCCTAGATCGTCTGTGTTGCGTTTTGGGGCTATTTCCTGAGCAAAAGTAAGACTATTTTTTTCTGAAATAAGCCGTTTTTGTTTGAAAAGTAACCATTTTTGTAAATATTTAATTGAAAAACATAATGAAGAAAGACGGAGCATGTCATTTTTAATGAAACATAATTCTTCGCCGGTGAGCCACTTGCTGACATTTTGCAGTCGATTATTTTTTCTCTACTGAGACACCGGTGACGAAGTTTCGGGTACATGTGGTATTTACGTTAGAAACCACTAAAACAGCCCGCCCGTCTCGGAAGTAATTATACGACATTTTATGAATTCCAAACATTACTTTTTTCTTTTTTTTGTGAAGAAATGCGTGAGAAATTACTAAGTCAGCGTGAGACCGTCATTGCATGCTTAAAACCGTAAGACTCACTGCGAAACCGTGAGACTTGACAGGTATGAGTGACAATACATAATTCCATTATCTAGTTCTTAAATGGCAGAGTCAGCCATCCGTACTTTTCGATATGACCATTGAGCATGTAAAGCTATATTAAGACGTGTTATATGAAAAAGATGGCGTCACGATGGGAAGTTTCTATAACGTGTTGGTTTAAAACATCAAGAAACCAAGCGTTATAAATACGAACCGTTTGCTGTTGTTTATCTCCTTCCAACCATTTTTATCATCGATCTTCAAAATAGTTTTTGAAAGCAATTTGATTATCGGAAAATGTTTGCGAAACAACTACAAATTAATAGGTACGTTCTGACCGGGAATAGGGCCTGTAAGTCACGTCGTGTAACCTACGAGAATTTACGAGACACTTCACTTCCGGGGACAAACAAATGTCATATTACGGTCATATTATCGTTGCTAAACTAGCTATGTCAAAAAAATAATTGTGTTTCTGGTAAGCAATGTTCTGATGAAACGAATACTTGTAGTTTTGTGATGAAAAAAGAATAGCACCTAATTATGGTTGAAAATTGTTAGTAAAGTGAAATGAATTGAGGTAAGCGACATCAGACGATCATAGAAAAATTAAAGTTTCACTTTTTGTAAAGTTCTGGTTTTCCGTTGTTCTATTTTTAGCTCCGCGCAATATCGACATTTATTTGCCTTAGCGTAAGACTTGGTCGTTAGGAAGTTTAAATAGAACATTTATATGCATTCTATAGATACATTTTCATGTCAGGTATAAGTATACATAAATAGCGACTTCTTCTTAGATTTGTCAACCCTATTAGCGTTTTGTCAATCTGAGGTCGATACTGTTTGCTGACGTTTGAAAAAAAAAACGAACTTCTACCATCAGAGAAATCATTTTTTTTTTTAATAACACTGATCAAATATACGTTCACGTATTTGTCCATCACAGTGCGTAAGTACTTATTATAGTATACAACGGCATAATCAGCCGTTCATGGTTTTCAGTTGTGGGCGTGTCTCGCTGGGAAGTTTCTACAGTGGTTTACATCAGTAATTAACTTAGCATAATAAATCGTGCAACACATAATGAATTAATTTATTATTTTTACAAAGTATGTATTGCATATCTAGAACAAATTACGTCATACTCTTTTGCGAAATGTTTATGTATGTCTATGTTTATATCGAAACAGGAGGAAAACCAGTTTAATTATAGTTTATCTCATACGTTATCATTTTTCCGCGTAATCAATTATAAAAATACCTTCACCTTACAAAGGTGAGATGTACATTATAAATCTCTGTATTGACTACATATTATTTAACGGATCGATAATCTTATATAGATTAACTGGATCGTTGAAATCGGGATTTTTCAAAAAATCTACGTCGCACGGATTTCTGAGTAGAACAACACGAATGTCTATTGCATAAATAAATAGAAAAGATATAAAACCCAAAATCAATAACTGACTGTATTTCAAACATGAATATCAGCGTTGGTTAAGTTATAGTTTAAAGCAATTAACTTAAATGAATGCGTCTACGAGCTATTTATGTTTCTCACAATATATAATAGAAACGTATATACTTGGAAAGCAATTTGATTATCGGATACATGTTTGCGAAACAACTACAAATTAATAGGTACGTTCTGACCGGGAATAGGAACTGTAAGTCACGTCATGTAACCTACGAGAATTTACGAGACACTTCACTTTTATATTTGCCTTAGCGGAAGACTTGGTCGTGAGGAAGTTTTAATAGAACATTTATATGCATGTCCAAAAATTTTATTACGATATATATATATTGATAAAGCGAAAATAGTGAATCGGTGTGCGTGACTTTATGCTCCCACTTTCAGAGATGGATTTGACCTTGTCCGTCCGTCTGTCCCCAGATAACATGTCCATAACGACCCGACGTCGGTTTGATGATTGTATCGTATGAAGTGTTCTCTTGAATAGCTCCGACATCTTTCCAGCTTCTAGTTCAAATATGCAATTTTATTTCATATCTAAGAAGCCATTTAATTTTAAAATACACATATTTTGCACATATATTCGAATATTGATCCGATATAGGTCCGATGTCTTGTATAGAGACATAAGGTATCATATCGGCCCGAAATAGGGCAGATAGCAAATGTGTTTATTATTGTTCACTGTATCATTCATATTGACAAATACACCAAACTGCCCCGTCCTACTAGTATAACTCATGCGCAGGATGTAGTAATTAAGGGGCCAGGGCAGATCATCAATTACAAAATCACAGACAACGGATTATCTGCGCCTGACTTCTCTTTTGTTTTGCTATATCTGGTTTAGTCAATTATATGTGTATATGTTTGTTTTTTAAAATAAACATTTGCTTTTGCTTATATTATACAAAAAAAATGTATTACCTGAAATGGCATAACGCTATGTTTACAATCGGTAAAAGTAAGGTATTGTAGTAACAAGAGTCTTTCAAGAAAAGTTAATCTCATTAACATTGAAAAAGGTTAAGTAGAAGCAGATACAAATTGATTTAGAACATCTGGCGAATGTAGATGGGAATCTACATCAAGCCTATGTTATGTACGATATGAGACCAATGATTGTTTGTATGTTTGCCCTTAAAATAAAAAAAATGGCTTAGGCCTCCTGAATTTGATTCCAGGAAAGATAAGCAGTTTCACAAGTTTCCACGAAGTAAGATTAAATTACAAGATACAAAATGAATGCACAGAGATATTTATAGAAGGACCAAATAATAAAATGGAATAAAAATCGATATGGTTAATGGACATAATTCGTTTACAAAGATTTGAGAGATATATAGTCAAAAACGAATGGAGATGGTCCTTGGTCAAATTATATATAAACTCGACGTAACTCAGATAATTTATTAATCGATAACATTAACTCTGACTCACACTTTCGAAATGAAAATACGGGTATATTTGTGTCGTATTAAGTCTTAATCTCATTATCAGTAGCAATGTCGAATGAACAAGAATCGATTTACTTAGCGTTGGTTGGAATGTTTATAATACAAGGTAAGTGTCTCGTTTAAAGCTGTGTAAAATATCGACGTGTTTTTATATTGCATGGTGAATGGTAGTGGTAGGTAAATGCCCTTTACTAATGCATTATTTACTTGCTCACAAATCTAGGGTTATCTATGTGTGTCATTTATTTCTAGTGATAAACAATCCATTGACATGAATGTGCTCTTTTTAAAGAATCCCACTTGGTCAATAGGAAAAAAACATCATAAGTATGTGCACCCATATATTGTTACAAACTGACTTTGCAATGTTTCTTTGCTTCGACTCTGGTCGTTTTAACAGTTTTCAAGTAATATTACGAGGGACACTCAAACTTTAATTGTGTAAGCTTAGCTGCACTGAGTGATTTACCCGTAATTGGAACACATACTAGAGCAAGGTGGACAAAGTTAATAACTAATTCCTTTCCTCCCCTCCACCACTATAAACGTTGTTTGGCCGGTGGTGTTTTGACTGCCTCGAAAAGTCAGTTCTGTGCGTATACCAGATACACAATATTGACCAGTCGCCGAAAGCAACTATTTGAATACATGAACGTGAAAATTATACATGTTTGCTGTAAATGCATATAAAATATTGCTTTACGAATCGTTAGCTTTTGTAGTGATCTAATAAATAACAAAAAAAAATAAAGAGGTTTAATATAAATAAATAGAGAATATATATGAATAGCGTCTAGCAATGTCTTATTAATTATAAACATTATCCCTTCAATACAATTACCATATCTAAGAGTCTTATACTGCCTGCATTTGCCATTATAACTGTATTATTAATGGAAATTTCCTATATGCGTTGGTAGAACCATAGTAAGGTCCGTGCTTATTGTCATTTAATTGTTTTTGCCGAACGATTACTTCCGGGTTGTATAAAATCCAAGTAGATAACGAGCGTTTGATTATGCTCATTGTACTGATCCAAAGTGTAAGGTTCAGGTGACTCCTTTAATTTCTTACGTAATCTTATATTGAGCATGGGCTCATTTATTTGAAGGAAAATACTTATACATGCTTATAACATTTGACAAGTAAACATATTTCGGTTACACATGTATGCAGGTAGATTAAAAAGACGTTACATAGTTAACACAAGCACACGAACACCTATACACTGTACTGACTATTTGTTAAGGCGCTACTTTCGAAAAACGTTATTAAACAAAGGCCGCATATTTCTATCAATAAAAGGTATTTAACAAATAAAGCATTCTTCGCAAACAGTATCCCTTAATAGCTTTACACAGTGAAGTAATCGTTTATTGAAGCAGACGATAAGTAGGCAATTGTAATCGGTTTGGCAGATATGAATTTATCATTCTTTGTATAGTTTAAATACCTTTTGTAAAATTGTGTATGTAAAATCGTCAAATTGGTTTTGTAACGTTATCATATTATATTGACTTATAAATAACGACACTTCATTATTATCTGTCGTTCGTAGAAAACACGATGTAACAACCAGATAGCATTGAACTCATGATTTATTTTTAGAATTCAATTTATTCAACGATATCTCAAGGGAAACCTTAAAACCTTAATGCATTGAAATCTTGTAATAACCTTTATTGCACATGTCATTTTAACATATTTGTTTATGCATTTTTTAAGATAACATGGTCTTTAGTGCTGTATGAAATATACTATTTGAATATATGAACACTGGAAACTTTTTATCAGGGTGCTTTAAATATACAGAAGCAGAAATAAATGTATATGTATCAGTAATATTGTCGATATCCCCTCTTTTCAGTAAACTATTTGTTAATAAATGAACTATTCAAAAGATATATACACAGATATAGTAGTCGTCTTAACTTAAGTGCATTTCTGTACATAAACACTATCATCAGCTTTATTTATTCGTGTGTTGCTGGTGAGTAAATGTAGCCAGCAACAATACACCCAAGCATGCTATATTTTTTATTCCCTAGTATCCTTGATTTTACTACCCATGACATGCATTGTAACCTGCATTCACTCTCATTCGTCTGCTGCTTATGTCATATTTCAAAAGGCCTTTATCATAACGTAATACGTGTACGAGATATAAAAAACGACCTTCACAATATATCATTATTTAAACACAAAACGTAAGTGCTTTATCTAGATCTTAAATCGCAGAGTCAGCCTTTCGTATGTTCCGATACGCATAAGAATTAGTCGTATAAAGCTATATTTGACGTGTAATGATTTCAAAATGAGGTCACGGTGAGAAGTTTCTGCAACGCGTTGGTTTAAAACAGTAAGACTCACGGCATCATTAATGCGAAACGTATCTTGTTGTTTATCTTTTTCGACTCATTTATATCATCGGCTTCCAAAATTCTTTTGTAAAGTAAAAATTGATTATCTTATACATGTTTGAGGAACAACTACGACTTAAAAGGTGCGTTCTGACCGGGAACGGCTTTGTGAAAAATAAATCGTGATTCTCATGAAACGAATATGTATAGTTTTGTGATTGAAAAAAAAATGAAAATAATTTGTGTTGAATATTGTTAGTTAAATGAGTGAATTGATATAAGCGTCATCAGACGATCACGGTAAAATTAAAGTTTCACTTTTTGTTTAATTCTGGTTTCCATTGGTCTACTTTTAGCTCCGCGCAATGTCGACACTCATTGCTTTAGCGGACGACTTGGTCATGATTAAGTTTAAATTGAACATGTATATGCATTCTATAGAGGTATAATTATACATAAGTAGCGACTTCATTAATTTTGACAATACGTTTTTTTTAACCCGGTATGTTTTGACAATCCGAGGTCGATACTGTTTTGTTTAGGATTGACAATACGAACTTTTACGAACATCTACCATCAAGTCAATAGATGTTTAATAGCACCGAAAACATAAACATTAGCGTATTATCTATCACAATGCAAAACTATTAAATGCAATTCTATTAATTCTAGTAACGACACAATCAGCCTTCCTTAGTTTTCAAGTTTGAGCGTGTACAGCTATACTTAGACGCGTCATGTTTACAACATCGCGTCTCAGTGTGAAGTGTCAACACAAGTTTAAAACAGTAAAACATATCGCATAATATATTGTGCGACAAAGAATAAATTAATGTTTTATTTTTTTATGTATTGCATATCTGGAACAAATAACGTCATACTTCTCTTGCGTAATATTTATTTATGTCTATGTATATATCGAAACAGGTGGAAAACCAGTTTAATTATAGTATATCCTATACGTCATCTTTTTTTCCGCGTAATCAATTATAAAATACCCTCAACTCACAAATGTGAAAGGTATATTATGTGTTAGTCGCTGTATTGACTACATATTCTTTAACACATTGATAATCTTTTATATTTTAAGTGGTTCGTTGTAATCGGATATTTCTTAAAATCTACGTCGCACGGATTTCTAAGTAGAATAACAAGGGTGTCTATTACGTAAATAAACAGAAACGATAAAATTATTTACTGTATTTCAAACACACATATCAGCATTGGTTTAGTTAGCGTTTAAAGAAATTAGCTTAAATAAATTCGTCTACGAGATATTGAAACAACAATGATGACAATACGTAAAAGAAACTTATATTAACTCGTCGGCCTCTTTGATTAACACAGATCAGTAAATATTACATAAAACTAGCGAAAGCATAGTTCCCATCTCAACTATGCATCAAATCATGATACAAGAGACCTAATGTTCGCATAATAGTTATTTATCAAAAAATAAGTAACTCTGGTCGGGGCTATAAATGGTAGCATGAGTTCCATGTTTAAATACAAGTACTAGTAATATAAAATATAAAACTTTGAACGGAGATTTAATGCTCATTGATTATAAGGCAACATAAACTCAATTTAATATCTTCTTGAAGATGCCATGGTGAGACATCGTTGTAAAGCGAAATCGGCAATTCCTTGACACGATAGACAACACTAGCAAAAATGTGGCAATAATTTAACAATAAAAAAAAAACAGAGAGGCTTATCGTGGTCAAAAGCAGACAATACGAATTATAGCAGATATGCCTCATTCAAGATGCCGTAGCAGAGTTACAAGACAAAAGGTCGACTGCCAGGACATAATTCGACACCTATTTACAAATGTCGAATAGATATTTGTATATTTATATAATATAAAAAAACATTACCTTGTGTTAGATTATTTAGTTTATAATCCCACACTTTTAGCATTGACTAAGACAGAACGAACAGAGTCAATGGCCTGTCGCTCCATCTATGTGACATGTCCGTTTCTTTGTCATCTCAACATACACTCTACTTCTCAACTATTATTTCACATTTTTCGCTTGCCCATGATCTGTTCCAACCCCGCAATCGCTCTGTAGAGTGTTCATTACACCACAAGCATTCTCTAAATATGACGTGTTAACAATTACATGCTTTACTTAACGAGATATAAAACTAATTGCTTTCCTAGTTTAATCACTAAAAATGTGAACTTTGTCCTATGTTTTACTAAATTTAGATAGTGGAATGATTAACAATAAGCCCTAGCACCCAGGTAAATCTACAATGTTCATATTTGTATATGCATAATATGGAATGAATAGATAAGTGGTTGTGGACTGTTCTGTCTCCATCCGACTGTGTTAAATGTTAACGTTATTTGAATTTCTGTGTATTTACAAGGAACTAATATGTTAATTGATATAATTTCGAAGTTTATGGTAGGAAAAGGAAAAAACATGCTACGAATCCAATTTGTATTGAAGATTGCAGCCGAGATCAGACAATGTATATATTTCTAAGAGGACTCTGCTAGATCAGTGTGTTCACTGGATTCATCAGTTCCAATGTAAGCTGTTACATAACCTGCTTAGGGATTGGTTATAAATTGGGAAAAAATAGCGTATACATAACGAACATTTAACATTCAAACTAAACAGAAATTGTGTTTTCTTTCAGGATAATATTGAATAATAAGTGAGATAATTTTGATGTGTTCATTTGTGCAAAAGCAGTAAAAAAAAGAAGGCATTGTCTCCTGTTACTGATATGTATATGCTAATACTGTTTAAGGTTTTGAACAAGCTATTAATTAACAAAACGATAATTATAATATATTTATATGTTTTCACTGGTTTACTTATAAATTATCACGTTCATTTTGAACTCGGGGACAATAACTTTGGAAATTGTTGTACCTTTATTGTTTATGGAATAGTTACTTTTTATAGTAGCTATTACTAATCACTAAGTAAAATATTCATAACCCTTTTCAAGAAATTGATATAGTATAGTTAACACAAGCAGAACTATTAAATATGTTCTAATTTGTATTTCTTTTCATATTATGATACAAAGAGAACACATACCACTGTTGTAACATTAAAAAAGCAATGAAAAAGACATATTTGAACGAGAATTAAGCAAGATTGAAACAGTTAGAAGAGAAAAAAAGAAATGCTTAAATGAAACAGTTGAAAAGACGAAAGCATTTGCAGATAAGGGCCATTTGAGAATAAAGATATGAGAGAATATAACATTAGAAATGGCGGACTCGGAACATGTTTACGAGCAGGAAGAAGTGACAGGGATGGAACGTTTGGAATAGGGAAAATGATACGACAAATGTGTATAAATGTTTTAGTACAACATTTTAAACATTTAGCGTAAGCACTTTTTATAAATATGGATTTTTCTGAACTGTGAATATATAAATTTTAATAGATACTTGTCCTTCGTCGCTTTACAATTTGTGAACTAGTGCAAATTGTTAACATTTATTAGTGGGAAGAAAACAGCAATACATTAATCGATGTCGTTTTAATGTTGTGCATTGTGCAATTTATAAAACCGTTTAATTGACAAACAAGAAGTTTCTTAAGTGTGATTCATAGTGTGANCGAGTTTAATAAAATATGGTATGATATGACAACGAGTGTCAGATCTTTTTTATCACATGCTTTTAAACTAAATAAAATACATCTCAATTGACCAAACAAATGCTGATAGATCTAAAAGTTGTTTACTATCGTGACGTCATTTCATGTTGACGACGTCATTTCACCAAAATAAAGCAATGCGATTGGTTAGTTATTGATTAAGTAGCCAATGAAAACGCTTAAAAATGTTGTTTTACACATGTGTAATATAAAAATATATGTAATGGTTATATTACATGGGAAACAAGGTAAAGCACGTGATAAAATTATTTACACTCATATATTGTTGCAAACTGACTATGCAATGGTTCTTTGCTTCGATTCTGGTCGTTTGAACAGTGTTCAAGTAATTTTACGACGGATATTCAAACTTCTCTTTTGTAAGCTTGGCTGCACATAATGATTTACCAGTACTAAGAACACATACTTGAGCCAGGAAATAACACATTTCCCCGCCCTTAATCAGAGGTAGATAAAGTTTATTACAAATTCCTTCCCTCCTCCCCACCACCTTAAACGTTATACGGCTGTTGGTGTTTTGACTCCTTCGAAAAGACGGTTCTGCGCACAATCAGCTACCCACTACGGACCAGTCGCCGCAATCAACTATTTCAATAGTGAATGTGAAAATTATACATTTCTTCTGAATATGCATATAAAATATCGCTTTACAAATCGTTAGCTTTTGTAGTGATCTAATGCGTTCCAACAGATGAATTGTAGTATAAAATGCTATGAAGAGCGACGTGCACAATTCAGTATTTCGATTTGCTGATCGTACTAATTGATTATCATGACTTATTTACCTTTGAGTAACGCTATTTATTATTGATAATCATGACTTATTTACCTTTGAGTAACGCTATTTATTATTGATTACCATGACTTATTTACCTTTGAGTAACGCTATTTATTATTGATTATCATGACTTATTTACCTTTGAGTAACGCTTTTTATTATTGATAATCATGACTTATTTACCTTTGAGTTACGATATTAATGATTGATTATCATGACTTATTTACCTTTGAGTAACGCTATTAATTATTGATTATCATGACTTATTTACCTTTGAGTAACGCTATTAATTATTGATTATCGTGAATTATTTACTTAAGAGGCGCTTTATTCAATAAGCAACTATAACGACATTAATTACAAAAACAAATAATACTGTTTCACATTAATTGAACGAGGAGGTATGCGAATATCAAAGGAGTTGTCGTCTAGAAATGTCTGAATTTTAAATAGTATCCCCGCAATACAACTACCATATTGGTGAGTCGTATACTGCCTGCACTTGAAATTATAACTTAATTATTAACGGAAACTTCCTCTATGCGTGGGTAGAACCATAGTTAGGTCCGTGCTTATTGACATTTAATTGTTTTTGCCGAACGATTACTTCCGGGTTGTAGAAAATCCAAGTAGATAACGGGCGTTTGATTATGCTCATGCTACTGATCCAAAGTCTAAGGTTCAGTTGACTCCTTTATTTTCTTACGTAATCTTATATTGAGCATGGGCTCATTTATTTGAAGGAAAATATTTATAAATGTTAATTACTGTTGAGACGTAAACATTATTTGGCTACGCATGTATGCAGGTAGATTTAAAAGCAAATCTGGAGTAACATAGCTAACACATGCACACGAACATGTTAACTCATTCAATCATAAAATATAAATAGCAGACCTGAACACTGTACTGAGTTTTTGTGTTTTTGTTAAGGCACTACTTTTATAAAAACGTAATTGAAATTTTGCCGCATATTTATATCAATAAACAGTTTTTAAAAAACTTGAAATTCTTTCGCAAACATAATCTCTTACTAGCTTTACAAACTGAAGTTATTGTGTATTAAAGCGAACGATAAGTAGGCAATTGCAATCGGTTTGACAGATATGAATGTGGCGTTATCATTCTTTGTATAGTTTAAATATCTTTTGTAAAATATTGTAAGTAAAATCGTCAAATCGGTTATATGATAACTTAATCATCTTATATTTACTTATGAATGACAAGACTTTATTATTACCCGTCTTTGTAGAAAACACGATTTAAATACAAGATAGCATTGAACTCATGATTTATTTTTAGAATTCAATTCAGTAACGATATCTCACGGGAAACATTTAACCTTAATGTTTTGAAATCTCGTATTTAACTTTATTGCACATATGTCATTTTTGCATATTTTTAACGCATGTTTAAAGATAACCTTTTCGTAAATGTTGTCAGTAATATGCTGTTTGAATATATGAACAATGGAAACTTTTTTATCAGGGTGCTTTAAATATACAGAAGCAGAAATAAATGTATATGTATCAGTAATATGGTCAATATGCCCTCTTTTAAATAGACTATTTGTTAATAATTAACTATTCAAAAGATATATATATATATAAATATATAGTAGTCGTCTTAACTTAAGTGGATTTCTGTACATAAACACACTCAGCTAGATTATTTACTCGTGTGTGTGCTAGTGAATGAATGTAGCCAGCAAAAATACACCCAAGCATGCTATATTTTTTATTCCCTAGTATCCTTGATTTTACCACCCATGACATGCATTGTAACCTGCATTAACTCTCAGTCGTCTGCTGCTTAAGTCATATTTCAAAAGGCCTTTATCATAACTTAATACGTGTACGTGATAAAGATTACGACATAACTCGGTTTTTAGGAAGACGTTTGCGTGAATTCGAAACTTACAAATATGAACTTGAACTATTTTAATGTTAAGGATTATGGCGTGAATGAAAATTGTGTTAAATGAGGATTGTGTTCTCTTTTTATAAATAATCACGCACAATGTTGATAAAAGCATATGANCCTTGAGTTAACCTTGGACAGTAAAGCCAATTTATAAACTTTAATATAACAAGTTTTGACGTAATTTATTCAATTACGATATTGTTGTGCAAGTTTTACGTAATATTGACACATTTAGATAATGTACGCATGTTGTACTCACAGACAAGTGACTAGTTACTTAAAAATTTCAATTCAGCAGAAAATACTACAGTGAGTGGGACTCAAACCCAAATGCATATGGTATGAACATGTGATAATCGACCAAACCCCTTTCTTAGCAAACCCGTGATACATGCTCAACTTTGGCTAAATGTCAAACCGACGTAACATCTATTTGATGTCGGGAAGACTTTGAACCAATGACATGTATTTGCTGGGTAATCACTTAGTCATTCCCAGCTCTAGGGGCTGGCTAATGAAGAGACGGGCTTACACCTTATTCCTTATGGCATTATAGCAAAAAAAAAATACAACTCATCAACATGAAATCGGGCTCATTTTTATAGGTTTAAAAATGCATCACTTCACATAGATTACATACAGTTCCAAAGTTAGTCATTTTATGTCATGTTTCCACAAGGTGATTGTCCACTTTACCATGACAACATAACTACATTTTGGTTGAACGTGTGACGACGAGTGACGCTCAGTACATGCTGACGATGACATTTTGTGTGAACCATCGGCTTGTTGGTGGTTAGAAGATTGAGGAGGCTGGTGATGGACCATATCTCATGGAACAAAACTTCAAACTCTGCTACAGCCCCAGCATTGCGTGTTTCTCCTACAACATAGTGACCTCCTGGACCCTTTGATACTCTCTGAAAAATCTGCTCAACCTTCATATCACCTGCAACACTGCAAAACCAGCCTGGGCGGTCCCGAACAACCCATCAACCAATTTCAAAGCGCCGATAACACTCAGGATGTGTGAACTCAATTACATTTATTTGTTCAAGGTACAATGAACCGTAACGCAAGTAGTTAATGCAGTCATATTCATATATCATTTAATATAACAAGTCATGTCATACAGACAAAATATATGTCAGAGCCTACAGCATTTTTGACGAAGGACACTAACTGCAACCAAACACAAATAAAAAGAATTGGCAAAGCCCAGACTTAGTCTCACATTCTTTCTGAAACGCAAGATAGTCTTGATGCGACTGTTTCATCTGCCCGTTAATAACCGCAAACTGCTCCAGACAGTATTCATTGGCAACAAACATGTTTTGCAGTTCCTTCGTCTGCTTCACGACTGGGTATTAAGCCTTGTCCTTATGTGTCCAAAAAGCTTGCCACTCCAATTTATGAATTAAGTCCTCCACCATCAGCATACCAGTGAGGGCCCCTACATAATGGATGCCGTTCAACACTGTCTCCATCACACCTGGTCCAAACACCCCACATTCGATCAATGCGTCATCTAGGCCAGAGCCTCACAGAAGTTTGCCATGTCATCTTAACAGAACACGGATCCAATGGAAAGGGCCCATAAAAAGAAAGAGGTCGCTGAACTTGTTCGTCTTGTGTAGGTAAATGTCTGATGCAAGAGCGAAAACACCCTCATCAAACCATATTGCCAGCAATTCCTGATTTAACTGTCTTCGCACACTCTGAAAATTAGTGAGACAATGTCTGACTGTAGCATGCTCACTGATGGGTCTTGGTATTACATGTAGGAAGCCAACACGCATCATCGGCACCACAGCAGAAGAAACAAGCGTATGAACGGCGACCCAGATATGAGGATTTTGTACTTCTGAACCATTGCGCAGAATACTTATAGTGAATTCACGCCTTGTGTCTTCATTCCGAGCTATTTGTGTATCGAGCAACGTCGCCTGCTTAGTTTCAGGATGCAGCAATATATCTTGTGATAATGCTGGTCTAACTATTGGCTTGATATGGAGAGGTCCTCTTGACATAGCAGCTTTGTCGTCAGAATTCGATGTGCACGGCTTATTCCTATATTGGACACTGGGGTTTTTGGAAAGAGGCCTATTCACTGTGGTATCTTTAAATAACACAAGGGCTGCATAATGTGAACCTGCGGTACCAGATATTGATGATTGGTCAGCATAGTCCGAGTTATCCAATCCAGCCATAATGTAGTCCTCTTTGGTGAAAGTAATGGGTTTTGGGGTTTCTCCATCTTCTGAGAATTTAACGGCATAGCTAGCAAGAAAACTGCGGGCAGATCTGATGGTTTGATAACTTGAACATTTACCAATTCTGTTGAAAGCAGTGAGAAGGCTTCTGCTGCGATCTTTTTCATAAATTGCGTGGCCAAGCATCATATGCAATTGTGTTTGCGTCAATCCACTATGACTGATGTACACAAGCATCTGGAATAGGCAGTGTAGCTATGTACTCTTATGGTCTCTCAACCAGGTTTCTGTTTGTTCTTGTGGAGGACGATCTGCCTGTGTTGGTAAAGGACCATGTAATAACTGTTCCTCTGCCTCCTCATGTACCGTGAGATGCGGTCCTGGCATTATTGTTCTTTCCCATGAAGATTTGAGTTCAGTACGGTCGCAAAAATTATATTGTAGACCAAAATGAAAAAATGATATCATATTCATTGACCCTACTATTGGGCGATATTGTGACCAAATGTCCATAGTGACTGATAATCAGCTGCTTCATATCACGGTTAAGGAATGTACTTGTAAGCACTTCACCTTCTTCTAACGAACTTAATGCAAACTCTACAATATCACTCATAGTGCAACATTCACCCTTTGCCAGAAGATTGTCAATATAAGGCAGAGTGCGATTGAAAAGTACACGCTTGATGTTGTTAATGGTTGGTTTGACATGATTAGTAGATTTAAAGTTACGGTCAAATTTTCGTAGGTAGCTCTGACGACATGTGTTGTGGCAGTATATTTCTGTAGAGATGACTGACTTAATACATTCATCTTGGTTGTTGCTCAGACGATCAGCCATTCTTGTAAAAACTGCATCCTGGAAGTGTATTGCAGCGTTGACGAATTTCTCAGCACTACCACACTCGCAGATTCTGTATTTGTCCCGGTTCCTTTTGTGTTCTACATTACCACATATTACACAAATCATAGTTCTGGAATCTTTCGGACAGCTAGGGGGTGGCCATGGTTAAATGCTCCGGCGAAGGGATTTTCTGACACCAACACTTGTAGACGCCTCATGGTCTGTCTCACACTCCATTGGTCTTTCCGATATGTTCCCCTAAATAGCTTAACACTTTCCGGAATGTGTGTACAATGTATATCAATTATTGGTATTGTGGTAAGAAGACATACCATTGTGATCATCCGTCTTGTCATTTAAACGTTTGATGTGCTTTGTAACAATATCATTCCAAAGTGCAGCAGCTCTCTTGATCCTCGCACGCCTCGTTTGTTCACTTGGTAGAGGTGATTTGTTATCTTCCTGGCAGATGATACATAAACTTGGATGAAACCCGTCATTCTCCGCCACCAATGGGACCAAACTTGTTATTTATTGACAAGATATTTTAGATTCCATAATTACCAACTACTGAGTTAGTAAATGGTTTCTAAAAATACACTAGCTCTTAAATGTTCTCATTCTTTATTTTTCCTTTTTTATTTTTATTTTTTTCACACGTGATAAACAATATAATCAACACAAAAACTGTTGTTACTTTAACTTATAATTTGTAGTTCTGACCTTATTCGTGGTCCAAAATCAACTGTCGCTAAATACTGAAAATTGCTAGAAAATATGGTGTCTGTATTGTCTGTATTATTTAAAAAAGAGATACTGCATTGACATTTTCTCTCATAAACGGCGATTGTAGAAATGACAACATATAACACTAGGATGAAAGTAAAAAGCCAATTAATCAAACATGGGAACAAACTAAATTAACCACGGTTAATCAAAATAACAGCATGCTGTGGCAAAAAGACTCGCATTTCGCAACCGGGATTTTCCCGCTTTTGTAAGTAAAATGAACGGATAAATGTTTCGCCACAATGAACTAAAAGCATGAGATTAAATGATTATCTATAAATAAAAATGGGTCTTTTGCATATTTTTTGAGATTTTCATACAAATATCATATGCAAATAAATATTTGACAAATTGAAACTGCAAAAATTAGCGTTAAATTGTAGTAAAATTGGAGCTGTAAATTCAGCAAAACAGCGACTCAAAAAATCAAAGGACTGAGCGGTCATAATGACAAAATGACCTTGTACATGCCGTTCCAAGGTCATTCTGACTTTGAAAAGATACATTGATAACATAAATGTATCCTACACACCATATTGTGTCAGTATATATTTATTATGAATGTGTATTGTTGTTACGGTTTATAAAAGTAAAATTAGTATTATGTCAATGGCAGCCATCTTTGAATCGATTATAGCAGAAATGTGGCATGATGCCAGACAAGCACCTCGGTGATTTTGCCTGTCTATGAACCCACAAACTCAATTCCACTGAGAAACGCCACCAACTACATTTTGCAAACGGGTACACAGACCAAGTACAGGACTAGCAGTGTATTACTTATTTCAATATAACCATGCGTTCATGTACAATTGAGATGAGATAAGTCAACATGGATTATCATATTATAATTCATGCTTTTAATGTTGATTAATTTAACTATGTTTCTTTTCGCAGGTGTTATGTCAAGCTGCATTGAAGATTCTGGCATTAACGCAACGCAAGGTAAAACAGTTAGTTGCATATGTAGGTTACTTGTTAATATAATTCTTAACCTGTAAAGGATATCGAGACGTACTGTCATTGAAGGGCATTCGACAATTTTGCAAAGACACGTGTGTCGACCTGTATACTAGTTTAAATGTTAGTAAACGCGTGTTTTCAAATTAAAACGACCGACATAGTAATACCTTGTTATTGTCATGTCCAGCCTAAACAAAGTATTAATGTCTGATAAGTCCTGTAGTAAGTTAGTGTGAATGATCACATAAATCAAATGGGAAATGAGTCGTTTAATAACGCGCTAACTAGATTTACACTTGCTATCTCAATTCCATGTCTATATAAGATCGATTTAGTAATTGCATTCAATGTTTGTTTCGACCAGTTGCCCGGATGTGTCACAACAGCACAGTGACTGGGACAAGTGTTTACATCGATGCTGAGGCCGCCGGCAGCACCACTTTGCCGTCGGGAGTCCCATGCACGTGCACTGTGACCTGGCAGGGCGGCAAAGTGATAAAGGCCCAGTCCAGTTTTACTGGAACATCAAACCCACAGTAATTGTGAAGTAGATGTTTATTTCATAAAGTATTAAGGATTACACAATTCTATTTCTAACATCGTGCGTTTTACTTTAGCCTATTAATTTAAACAGGTGTTGATTCAATTAAGCATGTGCGAATGTATTCTCATTTGGTTTAAAGGGTTAAACATGTGATGAACTTCGTGTAATATCGCTTATTTTATACATGTCCGTCACTCCGAACGGTCGCCGAGTATGTGTGTTAATCGACGATAAATTTGTATAAAGGAAAGCAAGAAAGCATCCTTTTCAGGTGTAGAGGTAATTCATATTATTTTACATCGAGAGGTCTTTGATAAGAAAGAACAGAAAATCAAACTGTCGTATTACAGTTTTAAACCTTAAATCCATTTCTGGTAAGACATTTGATGCACATACTATATTTAAATTGCTTTTTACCACCCACATATAAACACCATCCATTTGTTTTTACAATCTAAAGTGTGATTTACGTAGGTGCGGCACCACCATGGAATACACCGCTGAGGGGCTTCCTGGCGTGACACTGTCACACTCATGTAACAGTACCGGGTTTAACGTAACCACACAACCGAACAGGAACATGACAGTGGGTCTGAGAAAAGACCAGCCACCATACTCGACTCAGTACTGTGTATCGTTCGAGTGGCGTAAGTACTTAAACAGCTGGAAATGCCAGTACATAACTTGATATTAAAAGAAAAATTGTCTTTTCACGAAGAAGATAATAAACGTAAGATGTGTTCAATAAGAAACACAACACATTCAATTCAATTGTAAACGGTATATTCAGATCTTGTGATATATACTGCAAATAATTTCTTCGAAGTTGAACGCAAAATATATTTAAACTTATAAACAATGGCCCATTATTATTAATGTTTGACTTCTGTCACATTTATAAACGTACTAATGGTGCTGTATAAATTATTTATATTGTGTTGTGGGTTTTTTTTTCTTCAAATGTATGCAATGGTTACATTCGGGACGGCAAAATAGCAAGCAACACTTAAATTGTCGGTTCAAAACAATGTTGAGACAATGACTGAACATTAACACCGTATTGCATCGTAAAAGAAGACAAAACCTACGTCAAATTTCAACAAGAAATACCATTAAAAAAGATATACGGAGTTGATTGTGGTTGGAGTTGGTGAAAGGTAAAGAGTTTAATGAATGAAATCAAAGATAGCATATAGCTTTTTCTGTGCAGTTCTTGGCTGCATTTTACGCAGTACGGGATGTTACGCGTAGTTTTCGCGGTTTATTTTACATTATTACATATTGCTGATCATATATCTAGATACAAAAAAAAGAAGAATGGAAGTGAAATTAAAACATGTTAGTCAACCGGCCACACGCGAAGTATCCGTACATATTTTAAATATTTATTCGCGCTTTCTTCGGACAAACCTGTTCAGTGGTTTGTCGGGCATTGCTATTTGATTCGATTATTAACATTATCGGGAATCATCTCGCTCATGCTCAATACATTGGTCAATATGGTGGAATAATTCTTGTTAAATTAATCAAGTATAATATTTATCGTGGTTTTGTTGAAAACACATTAAAGGGACTGTCCAACAGATAAAGCGTCGCACGACGCGAAACGATATTTTGGGAAACTACCAGGATTGCTTATAAAGCTAAAAAATACATCCGCCACAGACATGAGCGAGGATGTTCGAGTGGTCTAAGCGGGTAGCTTTTTACTCCAGGAATCCAGGGGTCAGTGGTTCGAGCCCTGTTGAGGGTTACTTTTTTTCCTTTTTTTAAAATTGTATTCTTGTTTTTTTACTGGAGATTTTTAGTTCAAATGTTTAAATTTATCAATATAAAGCATTTAAAGCATTTAATGACAAGCTTCAATACATGCCAAAATCTG
>VMBQ01004194.1:0-20291 GCA_007657795.1 Dreissena rostriformis | reverse complement strand
ATATCTCCAAGGTCAAGGTCGCCACGACTAAAAATGGATTGATTTTGAAACAAGGGGGGTAATTGTGATGAACAATCAGTAGCAATGCACATTTTGAGTTGCAGTTGTCTCCCTTTATCATACTTTGTTTTTATTGAAAACCTGGTTTTGTGACAATTTTGTCCCTTGTTTTAACATGGAGGCAGTAAGAAAAATATTACTCATGAACAATTATTTTGTTCCGCTACTGGAGAATATCCGCCAAGCATGATCAGGAAATGTGTGTTATTATCCCCTAGTCTTTTATTTATGGCAAGTAAACGATTTGCATTGCAATACTGGACAATTCATTTCACATACAGTCGTAATTCAATTGTAGAATACTGTAGTCCAGGTCAGTTCCAGTGTAACAGTGGAGAATGCATTCCGGAAAAGTCCAAATGTGACAGTAATCCAGATTGCGAGGACAAATCGGATGAGGACAACTGTGGTGGGCCAGGTAATATGAATGTTGACATAATTAAGCTCTTCTCTGTATTCGCATGCTGGTAAGGTAACAAATTGCATGCATTTTTTAATTTACATCTTGTATCATGCTATCGTAATTTAAAGACACCTTTGTTTTAAGCAGCAAGATATTTTTGTTATATGAGGATAGCTTTTTCTAGACGGTATGCGTATGTTTCTTAGAGATCTGTTCTTATGAGAGTTGGACTCGCGTGAATCCACGCTTAATCGGCTAGTAAGACCCCGGCAGCGTTTTCTTTTAAAGTAGTAAATTGTACTCGCAAAGACACTTTTACGCAATACTTCTTTAATTAACATACATGTATTTTAAAAAAGGCTCAATATATCAACTCGAAATGTCGCACATTGTTGATTTAGAACATTTTCTATAAAGTTTTATTAAAATTATACAACCATGCCGCTCTGAAACTTATTGACCACGTGCGGGTGTGGTTTCATCGTGTTGCACGTGCAAATGAAAGTTTGGTAATGCGAACAATTTTGATCTTCTTCGGCAACAACGAATAATAGAATGTTCAAATTTCAGAATAAACAAAACATTATTCGAAATGTTTTGAGCAATTTGAATAATTGTTCCCGTATTTTTTATACAAGCGTATAAAGTACATACATTGCAGCTTTTAGTCTATAAAATCAGTACTTCGTGCCGCCAATGGATCGACTATAGATCTTACGAACACAGTTTATGTGCCAAAATTGACCTTTCATCCTTAAATTTCTCTCCCAATAATGTTTGTGGATTCTATTTTACAATATTGTTTCTCTCACAACACACTGTTCTTAGATATCAGCATTTTATTTTTATGAAGTTGACTTGTAGGAAATTGTGATGTTATATTAGATTGTACCTTCCAAACTCCTTGAAGTGTTTACTTTTCTATGAACTAACAGTAACCACTAGTCACAAATAGAATTCCTTTCCTGTGACGAATGGATTTTTTTTTTTTAAACTTGAGCTTTAGTTCATAAGTGTTCCAATGAGGATCTTTTTTTATACAGTGTGTCTAAGTATCAATAATTTGCTACCAATTATGAAACTGCCAAAGACAACTCACTACTTATCCCTTTAATATTGAAGTTGAATTCGTTATGATGGCAGAACTTTGATGTTTGCAATTATATCAACAATTAAAACCTTAATATATTATTAGCTCCACTGTTTTCTGAGAAAACCCGAGGTATTGTCATAGCCAGCTCGTCGTCAGCCGTCCGACGTCCGCCGTCCGCGTCGTCCCAAAACCTTAACATTGGCCATAACTTTTGCAATATTGAAGATAGCAACTTGATATTTGGCATGCATGTGTATCTCATGGAGCTGCACATTTTGAGTGGTGAAAGGTCAAGGTCATCTTCAAGGTCAAAGGTAAAAAAAAACATTATTTATTTATTTTATTTTCAAAACTGCACCCGCAGCTGAGCGTTGGCATTTGCTCTGCGGTGCTCTTGTCACCTTTATAATATTATCCATTCCTACCATACTTAAGTGTCATATTATAATATTACTGTATGCTGCATGTGGATGTTGTTGTAATAAAAAAAAACGCTATGATTTTTTTCATATTAGTGCAATGTACTGAGGGACAGGTTCTTTGCGAGGATGGTCATCAATGCAGACCCCAAAATGGGCGATGCAACAACTTCCCAGACTGTAAGGATGGATCCGATGAACAGAACTGCGATTCTGGGTGTACGTTTTATTTAATAGAAGAAAGTTTCATTGACATTTTCTTTTAAACATGATCAAGCCATACATACATTTAGTGTTTTTGTTCTTTGTTGTACCATTATATAATTATCCTAAACAATTAACCCAAACAGCATCATAATATTTGTAGCAGTACAATTCTCATATTTAAATTTGTTCCGTGTTTCCATAACGCAACACGCGCTCAGTGAATTATATTATGTGCCCAGATAGTAAATCTAGATAAAGGAATATATACCGTAGTTTGCGACGATGTCAGTATTTGTCAGTTCTTGTGTTTATTTTACAAGTTTGTGTATTCATCAATTAATTCTTTGTTTAAGCCGGTATCAGCACGACAAAAGCGCCAAATGCAAGTCAGTGTATTTTCAATATTTTCACAAACTGTTTTTTAATGGTTATTTGATTGTTATTTAATTACTCAATCGTTAAAAGAGTGGATGTAAATATGTTTTTAAATACAGTTAAAATGTCAACATACGTTACTGCTCGGTTACAACAATTCGTTTTCGGTACTTAAATAATCTGTTAGTTGTTGGAATGCTCTACGCCACTGTGTATTTCTTCTTGCACCCAGGTAACACAACGACTCCTCAGATCACCGTCACGTGCACTGAGAGCGAATTTCTGCCACAAACTACAACAACCACAGCTACTACAACAACAACCACTTCTACAACAACAACAACTCTTACAACAACAACTGCTCCTGCAACAACAACCACTTCTACAACAGCAACAACCACCACTCCTACAACAACAACAGCTCCTACAACAACAACCACTTCTACAACAACAACAACCACTCCTACAACAACAACAACAACATCAACAGCTCCTACAACAACAACAACCACTTCAAAAACAACAACAAACCCTCAAACAACAACATCTACAACAACAACAGTATCTCCTACAACAACCTTCTCTCCAACAACATCTTCAGAAACTCAACCAAACACCCCCACAACAACAACAAATGCACCGACAACAACACCAATAAAAACAACAGCTAATTCAGTCCCATCTGCATCACCGCCGATCCCTACTACATCAACAAGATCGTCTACAACCATGGATATCTCAACCAGTACCTTACGGACGGACTATTCGAAACCTGCACCAGACCCGTTTCCGCCATGGCTTAGTAAGTACACATTGCTAACAACTGACCCACTGAGGTCACAGTTAGAAGACGATTATGAAATCGATTACTTAGGATTGTAAAGACACGCATAAACATGTATCAGTAAGATTTTAATATAACATATGTTCATATGCACAATAATGCCGATAGCTATTTTGCATATGAACGAATATAAATAAAGCTTATGGCATCATTAAATGAATTTTCAACAACGATCCGCGTAATTTCTCTGCATTTTTCTGTACCTTCCTTAAGCCCAATTCTCACTATTGCCGGTGTAGCCCCGGTTCATCCCGGTTTGATAGAGCCGGTCGACCGGCGACTTCCGGGATGATCGATGGTTATTTTTTAGCGCGGTCACATATTCCCGGTGCTGCTCCGGTACTGCCCCGTTTTACATATGCAGTAACACCACCGGCATTAACCGTAGCTCTGCCGTGATAAACCGACTACAATCGGGGCTCCATCGGGGCTCCACCGGCACGAGCCGTAGCTTTACCGGCATGAACCGTAGCTACACCGGGACTTTGCCGGCATTCGCCGGTGTTATACCGGCGTCAGACCAGGGCGTTGCCGAAGCACTACCGGGGTCAATAGCATCCCGTATGAGCCCCGGTTCGTGCCGGAGGTATTAAACATTTTAATAGTTTGCCGGTGGAGCCCCGGTTGTCCCCGGTTCATCCCGGACTTTCCCGGTGAAGCCCCTGTGGAGCCACCGTTCATCCCGGTAGAACCCGGATCACGCACCGGGGCTCCACCGGCATCGCAAAATGTGATAGTGAGACTGGGCCTTTATCTCTTTTAACGCTTAAAAATTATTAGAATAAAAGGATAAAATTAAATAAGATTGTTTTTGTAGAAATTGTTTTTGAAATCTTTTCCTTTGCAGTTGCCGTAATCGTGTGTGTATGCGTTTTGGTGATATTGGCCGTGGTTGTTGCTATTTTATGCCAACTAACCTCGAAATGGTGAGTTCCCTTTTTTGCTTTATATGCACGTTATTCGGTCTCACATTGAGTGGTGTATGTTGGCGTAAAGCGCTATCTTTTACCATGTAGTCTTTTTTTAACAATGTATAAGTATATTCCCTATGGTGTGTAATTGTAATAATGCTCACAAAATGTTATGAATCCATCCCTGTGATGTATACAGCAATTTATAGTTTTAACAGCATTAATAAATAAAGATCATCATTATATGGATGTTATCACAACTGACTGTAAACTGTTGACATGAGGCCACGGGGACAACTCTTATGACTAACCAATAAGTTCGCTTTGTTTTTGTATAAAAGCCTGAAATTATCGTGTATGTATTTGATGTATTTTGTTAGATTATTAATTGTTCACTATGAATACGCATAACATAATGTTTATGTTTTCTATTTTCAGTGACAATTACAAACCGCATTCGAAAAAGCGTAGACAACGAAATTATATGACATAAACTCTTAAGTGTCTAACTTTCAATTTTCGTAACTCAATACTTTCGTTTGTTTTTTTAATCTCTGAATGTGTCTAATTGTGCTCTTTTAAAAAGATATCACATGTTTTGACGTGTATGCCAAAATGATTACTTAAGAGAACAAACATTATTTTCTAGAGCAATGTTGTCTGGAAACGTTCCTCCAATTTTAATTTAAATAAAGTTACCACCCCTGATATTAAATGACAAACAAAACAGACCTTTTTCACTGTTCAGATCATTAGAGCTTTAAGTGGATGTTGTTTCAAAAGTCATAGATATGTTAACATAGCTATGTTGTGGACTTAATCGTAGACCTATATTCATACGGTACGGGCGATTCCAAACTAAACTTTAGTTCATGGAAATAAACTTATGATGAAGAAATAAATATTCCAATAAAAGTTGTGCACTCAAACCATTATTATATATAAGTCATTAAGTTCTGTTAGTGCGTTCGGTAGCTCACGTTTGGTGAGCTTACTTGCAACGTTCCTGGACAAATTAACAAAACTATTGTATAACGACAACACATTGTTATGCATGCATAGCATGTTAATGCATCCTGCTATATCTACGCAATTTAATATTGAGGACAAACGTTCTCAATACTAACAAACGATCATTCTAAGAAAACGCTACAAATGGTTAGTTATGCATGCGAAAGATAAAAATATTCGTTAAGTTTGAATTTTCTTAGATCAATACAATGCTTAAAATATATGATAAAATATCAAAAGTAGCAACCCGTAACTAAATACTAATTAGGGCAACATTTATTTCTCTACACGTACTAATAATTTCGTATGCAATTGTTATAATAAACGATTATGACGTAAAAAATCATAAATAAGAGATTCATCTCAGTAAGGCTTCAGGCACAGTTTGAGTCATATATAATAATTATTATTAGATTATTATGTTAAGTTAAAACAGGATTATGCATTTGAAAATACATTGTACATGTATATTGAATGGGTTGATTTTTTTTTACCATAGAAAAGCTCTGATAAGATTTAGACTAAGTTCTCACTCATTAGTTCTCACTCATTGGAAATTGAAACTGGTAGATACAATAACATTGAAAGACAAAACAGGAATTGCAAACTGTGTAGTAGTAACATGGCTGAATCAGAATATCACTTTGTATGTATATGTACGCGTTATTGTGATTGAAGAATTTAGTATAAAGTTAACAAATCGTTTTACACTGTCAACAAATTCGCATATATGATATATTTACTAACACAAGACAATTAAGAAATATTTCTTAATTTATTTGTAAATGATACGTTAAAAAATGATTAGTTAGTTACTTTGTTGCTTCTTGAAAAAAAATATTGATGTAAACCAAGTTTTTTAGTTATTAGTAATGTATGTATTCCTTTAATTATCTATAAATGTAATATGAATTGTGTTTAGTATTTCATTTGTGTGATCATCTGTTTGTATTTATGTTTATTATGTGACCAAAGGCATGTATTTGCTGATTCTTACTTAACACTGAATATGAAACTGATAATTCATAAATTCTTCATGGAAAGGAATACATGGAAATCCAAACATGCGTAACTTTATATTTACTATGATGCTCAACTATGTTGATATATTTTCAGTGTTGAGTCTGATTGTGTTGCATCGGCGCATTTTATTGGTATGTTTTTGTAAGGCTCAATATCAATTTGACATCATAATTCGTCTTGTAGCTTCAGGCACCACGCCCATAGCGTTTAATTACGTCTAAATTGATATACATTACTAAGCCTTTTCACTTGCTACTATAAACTAGTTGTCACGTCATTATGTCTAGAAGTTAACGTAACAGATGAAACCGATTGTGCATGTTTTTGTATTAGTCTCGGTACTTGATAATGACTTCTTTGTATTTAGCTATGGTTAATGTTATTTTTGCAATTTTACATTTTACATAGTAAAGTCATCCCTTGTCTACTCAGGATCATGCTCATTGTGTCAATATTAGGCAGGATTTTTTTTTTTTATATTCTCATCGGGAATTTATTATTTATTGTTAACAGTTATGTACTTCACAAAATTAGGTATATGTGTACTGCTTTTCTCTTAATAATGCAGCCCTTTACTTTTCAATTAGTTTTCCTGGAAATAGATAAATGCTTGTTTATATATTTTAACATTAGAAGAATTCTAGGTTGTCAAAACCATAGTGTTTTATTAACAGTGTTTAATAATTAATTGATACATGTACTCGCAAGTGTGTTAAATTGTTACCATATATATTCTGCGATTGAATAAATAGTTTTTAAACTAACCACTTCTTTGTCAATATCAACTAGATTTGTGTCACAAAAGTGACTTAAAATACGCCCGCACCGCTTTGTCACATGAATTTGAGCCATGGCATTGACTAATTTCAAGGGTATATAACTCAGAAATAACGGGATCACTACGCGTGAAAATTGTATCTTAAACATCTACTTTTCATGGTCATTACTTATTTCAAGTGCAAATTCAATTGATTCAGAGCTGAGACATGTAGAAGTATTTTGCACCATTAACTAACATGTAATGCGTCTTCCATAAAAATGGCTAAGTTGTATGGAAAAATAAAAATCGTTTATCACTGGGAATGAAAACATTGTCTTGCGATATGCACTTCGTGGCAATCGATTGAGAAAGTAGAAGTTCCTCGCTCCTCAAAATAATAACATTTGAAACCAATGAACCAAAATTACAAACAAACCAGCACACATCAACAGACCGATCGGCCCGCCAAGAGAATGACACCAATATACCGCCTGTGAAACTTTGTTTGGGGTGTATCACAGTAGAACTACATAGATTGTTGAACAGCTAATATATTCTAAATGTACATATTAAACACATGTACATATTATGCACACAACCGAGGCAGTTCTCAGTAACTTTTTACAACAGGCCACTTTTTACAACTGGCAGCTATTCATTATGAGGATTGCACTTTTCTCCTTGTGATGTAAGATCACTGCACAAGTGGAAAAAAATTTCATTGGCATGGGCCTGTTTTTTTTTACCCAACTAAAACGTTGATGGAGATTCTTGACTTGACAAACATTGTGAAAATTGATATTATTTTCGTCATAATCTTTCAACCTGATTTATTACGATCAGCATCAACTAGATCTCATCACAATAGTGACGGAGAATACCCACTGACGCCTCTTGTAGAAAGTTGTTTAACAAAATACAGCTAGGTCGCGGCCAGTTTCGACGACAGAAGCATGGTTTTCAGAAAGCTGTGTCGATGACTACTTTACAATGAAATATACCAAATATCACACTGTCTGTGTTTCATGAGAAAGCCATTTTAAAAGTTATTTTGATATGTTTGTCTATATACATGTACAGCATGTGATCCCTGGTATGCGGCCATTACCATGTTTCATACCAAGTATAAAATCTCTGGTTTCAGAAAAAAAAAAAATAACCGTGTGAAAACATAGTGTGTGACCAGTGTTTACCGAAAAGGGCGTAATGTAGCAAAACTTTGTAAAGGACTATTAACGATGTTATATACTAAATATAAACCGCTTGGTTTGAGAGAGGCTATTTGATCAGTTGGCATAGCAATCAGTATTTCGATAGAGCGACGTGCACAAGTATGTATTTCGATTGGAAGATCATACGTATCGATTTTCATGACTTATTTACTTTAGATACACTTTAATAATTTAATAATAGTAATCAACTTTTGAGGCAATAAATACTTAAAACAGAGGTTTCATATTAATTGAAAGAGAAGATATATGAATAACAAAGGAGTTGTCGTCTAGCAATGTCTTAATAATAAATATTATCCAATTACAACAATGTTACTGAAGATTCGAATACTGCCTGCAAATGCAACAATAACCTCATTGTCACTACAAACTTCCTTAAGGCGTGTGTAGATACATAGTTCGGTACGTGCTTATTGACATTTAATTGTTTTGCCGAATGATTACTTCCGCGTTGTAGAAAATCCAAGTAGATAACGGGCGTTTGATTATGCTCATGCTACTGATCCAAAGTCAAGTTTTCAGTAACTCCTTTAATTTCTTACGTAATCTTATATTGAGCATGGGCTCATTTATTGGAAGCAAAATATTTACAAATGTTAATTACACATGAGACGTAACATATTTCGGCTACACATGTATGCAGGTAGATTTAAAAGCCAAACTGAAGTAACATAGTTAACACATGCACACGAACATGGTCACTCAGTCAATTATAAAATATAAATAGCAGACCTAAACACTGTATTGAGTTTTTGTCAAGGCACTACTTTTGAAATAATAAATCAAGTACGCCGCAAATTACTGGCAATAAAAGATATTTAAACACTAGAACATTCCTCGCAAACATTAAACCTTAATAGCTTTACAAAGTGAAGTAATCGTTTGTTGAAGAACACAATAAGTAGGCGATTGCAATCGGTTTGACAGATATGAATTTAGTATAGTTTCAATACCTTTTGTACAATATTGTATGCAAAATCGTCAAATTGGTTTGGTGAAGTTATCATATTATACTGACTTAGAAATAACGACACTTTATTATTCTATGTCGTTCGTAGAAAACACTATGTAAATACAAGATAGCATTAAACTCATGGTTTATTTTTAGCATTCAATTCAGTTAACGATATCTCACGGGAAACCTTAAACCTTAATGCCTTGATCTCGTATTCACCTTACAGTTTATTGCATACATGTCATGTTTGCATTTTTTTTACGCATTTTTAAAGATAACCTTGTCGTTAATGTTGTCAGAAATATACTATTTGAAAATATGAACAATGGAAACTTTTTATCAGGGTGCTTTAAATACACAGAACCAGAAATGCATGTATATATATCAGTAATATTGTCGATATGCCCTCTTTTAAATAAACTATTTATTAATAATTGAACTTCTCAAAAGATATATACAAAGATATAGTAGTCGTCTTAACTTAGTGGAGTTCTGTACATAAACACAACCATCTGGATTATTTACTCGTGTGTGTGCTAGTGAGTGGATGTAGCCAGCATAAATACACCGCAGCATGCTATATTTTTCATTCCCAAGTATCCTTGATTGTACTACCCATGACATGCATTGTAACCTGCATTAACTCTCAGTCGTCTGCTGCTTAAGTCATATTTCAAAAGGCCTTTATCATAACTTAATACGTGTACGAGATATATAATGCGACATACAAATGTAACTCGGTTTTTAGAAAGACACTTACGTGAATTCGAAACTTACAAATATGTAGTTGAACTATTTTTTTTTGTGTTTAGGATTATGGCGTGAATGAAAATTGTGTTAAATGAGGATTGTGTTCTCTTTATAATAAATAATCAGGCACAATGTTGATGAAAGCATATGAAATATCTTTATTTTCGTTTTTGGAACTTTTTATAACAAATGGTAAGTAGCAATATCTGGTGTTTTATCGATGCCAATTTTCGAAATCAACAGCAGTGTAAACAAATCTATTCAGTGATGTATATTTATTGTATTTATTTATGGATTGCCATTCATTACTCCACACTCGGGCGCCATCGACCCAACTCTCTTGGACGAGTTGTCAGAATTCAACAAAACTTGATCGGGAACTGCATTATCAATTTAACAATTGCTTTGTGTATTTACTACTGTATCGATTTCCAAAACAAGTTCCATGCCTTCCAGGCATTACATTATTGTGCTTTCATTACTGATTATTTATTTTTTTTGGGAGACAAAATTTGGTTTTCGTTTGTTGTGGCACATTGTATTTGGCCCTTAATTCAGCTTGAACATATCAACACTATATATAATATATTCTTATTGTTTAATTATAACTATTCAAGTTTTTTATTTAAAAATAATATTTAAAAAGCTGGTTAATAACACGTGCCATAATTTCTCAATCAGAAGCTCAAACGGATTATTTTCTATCATGTGTTCCTTTTTTGTATTAAAAACATTTCTGGGTCCTTCACAATATATACTTATTCAAACACAATACGTAAGTGCTTTATTTAGTTCTAAATTGGAATAATCAGTCATCCGTACTTTCAAATTCCGGTATGACAATTAAGCGTGTAAAGCTAATTTAGACGTGTTATGTGTACAAAATGGCGTCACGATGAGAAGTTTCTATATCGCGTTGGTTTAAATCAGCAAGAAACCAGGCGTAATGAATACGAAACTTATCTTCTTGTTTATCTACTTCGAGCCATTGTCATCATCGTTCTCAACAATTGATTTGGAATAAATATTGATTATCGTAAACAAGTCCTAAGAACAAATACGAATTGAAAGTTACGTTCTGAATGGGAATGGCTGCCAAAAAAAATCGTGTTTCTGGTTTGCAATTTTCTCATGAAACGAATACTTATAGTTTTGTTATTGAAACAAAAATACCAAAACGTATTGTTTAATATTATAAGCAAAATAAGGGGATTGAGGTAAGCGTAATCAGACGATCACGGTAAAATTAAAGTTTCACTTTTCGTTAAATTCTGGTTTTCCGTTGTTCTATTTTCCGCTCCACGCAATGGATTGCCCAAGCGGGAGACTTAAGACAGTTTAAATTGAAAGTGTTCATGCATTGTATAGATAAATGTTCACGTCAGGTATACTGATACATAAATAGTGATATCTTTAATGTTGACATTTTGTCAATCCGATATCAATACTGTTTGTTGAGATTGAAAAAAATACACTCACAGAAGTCAATTATAGTTGTTTTTACAAAGTATGTATTGCATATCTAGAACAAATAACGTCATACTTTTCTTGAGTTATATTTATATATGTATAATTATGTTTATATCGAAACCAGAGGAAAACCAGTCTAATTATAGTTATGCGTTATCTTTTTTCCGCGTAATCAATTATAAAAATACCTTCAACTTACAAAGGTGAAAGGTACATTATAAATCTCTGTACGGACTACATATTCTTTAACAGATTAAGAATCTTATATAGATAAAGTGGTTCGTTGAAATCTGGATTTTTCTTAAAATGTACGTCGCACGGAATTCTAAATATAATTACAAGGATGTCTATTACTAAAAATCCAAAATAGATTATTGCGGGTATTTCAAACGCACATATCAGCATTGATTAAATTAGCGTTTAAAGAAACTATCTGAAATGAGAATCCATCTACGAGATATGTTAACGTATCTGACATGACATTCATGTAAAGTAAATAAGTAAAAACATTATATCATAAACTCTACGGCACTCTTGATAACCACAGATCAGCAAATATTACATTTAACTAGTGAAAACATAGTTCTCATCTCAACTATGAAACAAATCATGATAACAAAAGATCTAAGGGTCGCATAAAAGTAATTTATCGAAAAATGAGCAACTCTGGCCGGGGCTTAAAATTGTCTAGGGTAGGTTGATTTTTGCTAGTACTAGTAATATAAAGTATAAAACTGTGAACGGAGAACCACATTAATTATGAGATAATTGTTCTAAATCAAATATCTTCTCGACGATGCGATGGTGAAACAACGTTTTTAAATCTGAATGTGGGATTCCTTGACAATAAAAACACAAGTAGCGAAAATGTTACAGGAATTTAACAATAAATAGCCAAAGCTGCTAGTCGTGGTCAAAAGCAGACAGGACTGATTAAAGCAAGAATGCCGCATTCATAGTGCCGTAACAGAGTTATAAAAGGTCAACTGTCATGATATAATATGACACATTTTGACCGATGTGTAATAGATGGTTGTACTTGTCTTTAATATATGAAAACATTAACTTGCGTTAGCCAATTTATTTTATAAGTCCGTTATCTTAACATTGACCTGAACAGACCGTATATAGTCAACGTTCTGCCGCTCCACCTATCTCACATTTCAGTTTCTTTGTCATTTCAACTGATACTCTACTCCATTATTCAACCTGTATTTCACGTCATTTCCCTTTTTCACGATACGTTACATCCATGATGCAATCCCTCTCTAGTGCACGAGCATTCTTTACCCCTCTTGCATTTCGTTATTATTACGCGTATTCCTACTTTACATTACGAAGTATATAACTCTTCGTTTTATCATTAATAAAGTGAACTTCGTTTTATGTTTTACTAGATCCAGATAGTGAAATGAAATAAGCTCCAGCACCCAAGTCATTCAATAATGTATTTTTATATGTTTTTATATGCATAGTGGTAAGGATTACAAAAGTTTCAAGAAGAAAACAGTGACGGAAGAGACATATTTGGAAGAGAATAAAGCACGAGGAGAAAGAAATGACCGAATGAAACCGTAGAAAGACTGGAGCATTGACAGAATAGGATAATTTGAGAACAAAGATATGACAAAATAGAACATTAAAATTAGACGAAGAAATGGCGGAATCGGAACATTTGAAAGAGCACGTGGATGTGACAGAATAGGAACTTTTGGAGTGGGAACAAATGCTTAAAAATGTTTAAGCCCAAAATTTTCAACATTAAGCGTAACAACTTTGTATTAAGAAAGATTTATTGAACTGTGAATATATATTTTAAAACATAGATATGGTTACTACGTCGCTTTAACTATTTGTGAGCTATTGTAAATTGTTAAAGTTTACTAGTCGGACGATACCAGCAATAATACATTAATCGTTGGCGCTTCAAGGTTGTGCATTGTGCAATTGACAGAAGCTTTGAATTGACAAAGAAGTAGTTTCTGAAGTGTGATTCACAGTGCTTACAATTAGCTTTCAAAAACGACAAATGTGTAATCTGAAACTTTATTGCTGTCAATGCCTCCTATTAATTAGAAAATTTAAACTGTTTATTATTTTATTTGATCGTAAAGACCATTGTACCTCATTTCTTAAAAAAAGGGATAAAAAGTATTGTAGATGAAATCATAGCTTCACTTCATATCACAATTGAAACAAAATCTTGCGTGAATGATTTGTTTAAAAAACTAGTATACAACAGTACTAATGTTGCAGTCATTCGTTATTTGAAGTTCAACTTCAGAAAGTGTGTTGTGGACCAGAAGACGCTGAATTTGAACATCTGGCGAATAAAGGTGGAATGATTGTATTATGCCGATGAGCATTCGATCTAGAGCCTATGTTATATCCGATATTAGGCCGATGCGTATTTGTTTATTTAGTTAGCCCTTAAAATAAAGATAGAAGTTTGGCATTCCGTAATTTTCTTCCAGTGAAGATTTGCTGTTTCACAATCCTTGAAAAAGTAAGATTTAGTTACAAGATACAAAATGAATGCAAATAGGTAGTTGCAGTAGAAACAAATAATGAAAGGAATAAAAATCGATATGATCAATGGATATAAATAATTTACAAGGATGTGTAAGATAATCAAATACCAATATAGGTGGTCCTATATATAAACTTGACATGGCTCAAAAGTTTAACTAATCGATAACAGAAACTCTGACTCACTTTCGAAACGAAAGGACGGGTATATTTTTGTCGTTTTATGTTTTAACATCATTATCAGTCGCAATGTCAAATAAAAAAGAATCGATTTCCGTAGCACTGCTTGGAATAATACTAATGCAAGGTGAGTGTTTCGTTAAACGCTGTGTAAATTACTTTAAATAATTGCACTATCGGGTTGTTTATTAATATTTGTATATATATTGCACGGTGTGTTTTAGTGGTAAGTCAATGCCCTTTTGCATACACCATTTGCCTGCACTCCAATCGTGGGTAATTTTTTGGTCAATTTATTTCCATTGATCAACATACCATTGACATAAATTTGATTGTTTTTATAGAATCTTACTCAGTCAATAGAAAATACATTATAATTACGTGCACCCATATAATGTTGCAAACTGACTTGGCAATGTTTCTCTGCTTCGATTCTGGTCGTTTTACACTCGAACTTTTCCTTTGTAAGCTTAGCTGCACTGAATGATTTACCAGTACTAAGAACAAATACTAATTTTCCCGCCCTTCATCAGACGAAGATAAAGTGTATGACCAATTCATTTCCTCCCTCCACCACCATAAACGTAATATAGCCGTTGGTGATTTGACTCCTTCGAAAAGATAGTTCTGTGCACACCCAGCTACCCACTATGGACCGGTCGCCGCAAGCAACTATTTAAATCGTGCACGTGAAAAATATACATGTCTGCTGTATATGCATATAAAATATTTTATTTACAAATCGTTAGCTTTTGTAGCGATCTTAAACAATGAGTTTATGCAGATAACTTGTAGACGATACGTACAATGCTTAACATGCAATGCAGAGCGACATGCACAATTCAGTATTTCGATTGACAGATCATACGTATGGATGTTCATGTCTTATTTACTTTAGATACACTTAAATAATGTAATAATAATTTTGAACACAGCAATAACTTAAAAAAGAGGTTTCATATTAATTGAAAGAAAAGATATATGAATAGCAAAGGAGTTGTCGTCTAGAGATGTCTTAATTATAAATTGTATCCCTTCAATACAACTACCATATTAAAGAGTCTAATACTGCCTGCAGTTGCAGTTACAACTTAATTAGTAATGAAATATTCCTATATGAGTGGGTAAAACATATGTAGGTCCATGCTTATTGACATTAAATTACTTTTGCCGAACGTTTACTTCCGCGTTGTAGAAAATCTAAGTAGATTACGAAGCTGAAAATGCCTTAAATGAGATGAGACGTTTTCCACCACGTTTACTTAAATGGGATGCGACTTATTTGACATGACCTGTCTTTAATGAAAAATAACGCACACCAACTCATTTTATGTCAATTACAACGATGTGTTTCATTTCATCTGTATTAAATGGTTAACCACTTTTTTGACTTATTTTAAATACCCGAGCATTTTAATAAAACGAGATACGTCGCAAGCCTCTAAATTTGAATCGAATTTGACATTCCATTGAAAATTGGTAAGAAACTTTGCAGTTGGCTACTTCAATGTCTTACGTAATCTTATAAATTTTACTTTTACATTTGCGATATAAACATATGTTGGCTACACATGTATACAGGTAAATTTAAAAGCCAAACTGAAATAACATGTTTTGCAAATGCACACGAGCATGTCACCGTAGCCTATTATAAAATATTAATTATACACCTATACACTGTACTGACTTTTTTGTCAATGCACTGCTTTTAATAATAAATCAAAAGTATGCCGCAAATTTCTGTCAATAAACGGTTAAAAATGAAATTCTTTCGCAAACGTTATCCCTTACTAGCTTTACAAACTGAAATAATCGTGTATTTAAGCACACAATAAGTAGGCAATTGTTATTATCGGTTTGACAGATATGAATTTACTAGAGTTTTAATACCTTTTGTAAAATATTGTATGCAAAATCGTCAAATTGGTTTTGTAACGTTATCATATTATTTTGACTTATAAATAACGACGCTTCATTATTATCTGTCGTTCGTAGAAAACACGATGTAAGTACAAGATAGCATTGAACTCTTGATTTATTTTTAGAAGCCAAATCGGTTAACAATATCTCAAGGGAAACGTAAAACCTTAATGCATTGAATTCTCGTATTCGCCTTTATTACACATATGTCAATTTTGCATATGTTTAACGCATGTTTGAAGATAACCTTGTCGTTAATCCTGCCAGAAATATACTATTTGAATATATGAACAATGGAAACTTTGTATCAGAGTGCTTTAAATATACAGAAGCAGAAATAAATGTATATGTATCAGTAATATTGTCGATATGCCCTCCTTTAAATAAACTATTTGTTAATAATTGAACTATTCAAAAGATAAATGCAAAGATATAGTAGTCGTCTTAACTTAAGTTGTACATAAACACAATCAGCTGGATTATTTACTCGTGTGTGTGCTATTGAGTGAATGAAGCCAGCAAAAATACACCCAAGCATGCTATATTTTTATTCCCCAGTATCTTGATTTTACTTCCCATGACATGCATTGTACATGTAACCTGCATAAACGCTCAGTCGTCTGCTGCTTAAGTCATATTTCAAAAGGCCTTTATCATAACTTAATACGCGTTAGTGATAAAGAACACGACATAACTTGGTTTTTAGGAAGACGTTTACGTGAATTCGAAACTTACAAATATGAACTTGAACGAATTTTGTGTTAAGGATTATGGCGTGAATGAAAATTGTGTTAAATGAAGATTGTGTTCTCTTTACATAAATCATAACGCGCAATGTTGGTGAAAGCATATGTAATATCTTTGTTTTCGTTTTTGGAACTTTTTATAACAAATGGTAAGTAGCAATATCTAGTGTTTTATCGATGCCAAACTTTCGAAATCAACAGCAGTGTGTTATTAATTTCCATAGAAACCATGCGTTCATGTACAATTGAGATAAGATAAGTCAACATGGATTATCATATTATAATTCATCCTTTTAATGTTGATTAATTAAACTATGTGTTTGTTTCGCAGGTGTTATGTCAGGCTGCATTGACGGTTCTGGAACGATTAACGCAACGCAAGGTAAACTACAAAATATGCGTGAACGGAATAATACATGACTAGTGTTATACTTAATTAAATGTTAACCTAATGCCAATGCTTTACGATTTAAACAGTTAATTGCAGATCTATGTTACTTATTAATATAATTTTTAACCTGTAAAGGGGATCAAGACGTACTGTCATTGAATGGCATTCGACAATTTTGCAAAGACACGTGTGTCGACCTGTATACTAGTTTAATGTTAGTAAACGCGTTTTTTTTTTCAAATTAAAACGACCGACATAGTGATACCTTGTTATCAACATGTCCAGCCCAAACAAAGTATTTACTTCTGATAAGTCCTGTGGTAAGTTAGTGTGTATGATCACATAAATCAAATGGTAAATGAGTCGTTAAATAACGCGCTCATTAGATTTACACTTGCTATCTCAATATTCCATGTATAAGATCGATTTAGTAATTGCATTATCCCCCTTTCAATGTTTTGTTTTGACCAGTTGCCCGGATGTGTCACAACAGCACAGTGACCGGGACAAGTGTTTATATCGATGCCGACGCCGCCGACAACACCACTTTGTCGTCGGGAGTTCCGTGCACGTGTTCGGTGACATCGCAGGTCGCCAAACGGATGTTGATCAAGTCTAATTTTATTGGAACATCAAATTCAGAGTAATTGTTAAATATATTTTTATTTTGTTAAAGTATCACCAGTAGTACAGTCCCTTGGCACCTCCCGTGTGCAAAAAAGAGTGAAAGCGGATTTATATATCATTTTTTAAGTAAATGTCTGAAGTGTCAGAAAATTTTGGGTGGACGTTCCGCGTGATGGNTATGTATAACAAGTTTTGTACACATTTTATATAAATTCATAAATATTTGTCAAAATCGTACAGTCTCCATTTAATATTAACAGTTATGTACTGGCATCTCCAACTGTTTTAGTACTTACTTAACTCCAACGATACACAGTACTGAGTCAAGTTTTGTGTCTGGTCCTTTCTCACCCCCACGGTCATGTTCGTGTAAGTATGCGTGGTTACGTAAAACGTGGTACTGTTACATGAGTGTGACAGATTCCCGCCAAGTATCCCCTGACCGGTGTATTCCATGGTGGTGCCGCATCTACATAAATCACACTTCAGAAAGTAAAGAAGATTAGATGGTGTCTATACGTGTGTGGTACAAAATGATTGTAAAATGCATGATAAAATACACTTAGTGATTTAAAATAGTATTGCTCATCAAATGTCTTACCAGAAATGGATTTAAGGTTTTAGAACTGTAATACGACATTTTGATTTTCTTTTCATTCTTTGCATATTTCCGACTGCCATGGTACTCTGCATCCAAAATCAAAATTGAAGAAAAATTTAACGAACGATTAAGAGAATACATTCGCAGATACTTAATTGAATAAACACCTATTTTTGAAGTAACATTCTTATGTAAAACTCAAGATGTAAGAATAATGTAATGCTGAATTATCGCTGGTAATACTGTAGTTCAGTCCCTGGGCAAAAAAGAGTGAAAGCTGATTTATATATCATTTTTTAGGTAAATGTCTGAAATGAAAATTTTGGGTGGACGCGCCGCGTGATAGTACGTTTTTTGTAATCCAAGATGGCGTCCAAGATGGCCGCCAAAAATGATAAAAAATCCAATTATCTGTTTTTCATTCTGAATTTTCTAAAATTGAAGTAGATTCTTATTTTTCTTGAATAAACAATGGAAAATATTTTTTTTTCCGCAAAATATGTCACTTTCTGCCATATTTTTCGACAAATTAAATAAAAATAACAAAAAAATATCAAAAAAGGCGAAAAAAGGCATAAAAATTGAGAGTGAGTGCAAACTTTCATTTCTGTTGATTGTAATTTTGTAAATTATTTCAACTTTATAGCTGTATAGTGTACGGGCATCTATATTCTTTACATTGATGCTATTTTCATCTTAAACTGACACGGCGTTGTTGTTTTATTCCCATTAAAAGGTGGGTGAGGTAAATCAGAATTCTACAAAAAATTACATAACTATAGTAGGGTCAATATATGAAAAAAAAATACCTTCAACCACCACAAAATTGCTACAAAGGTATTTTAACTGATCCTGGTAGGGTAGAAGGTCCTCAAAGACATATCAAGAGTTTACCACAATCGGACTTCCGAAAAGATGTTTTTTACAAGATGGCCGCCAAGATGTCCGCCAAGATCTATTAATGATCATAACTATGTAACTATACGATCAAATGTGATGAATTTGGTGTCTATACATAGGTTTCAAGGGGCAAAGAACACATTAAGATCATCAGACATTGTTTAAGTTTAGAATAGTACACACAAATCCAACATGGCGTCCAAAATGGCCGCCAAGTTTGCCGCCAAAACCTAAATGATCGAAACTATGTAAATATCCACTCAAATTTGATTATTTTGGTGGCTATACATAGGTTTCAAGGGGCAAAGAACACATAAAGATCATCAGACATTGTATAAGTTTATTATTTTACACCCAAATACAAAATGGCGTCCAAAATGGCCGCCAATATGGCCACCAAAACCTATAAATGATCATAACTATGTAACTATCCACTCAAATTTAATGAATTTAGTGTCTACACATAGGTTCCAGGGGGCAAATAACACATTAAGATCATCAGACATTGTTTAAGATTACAATAGTACACACAAATCCAACATGGCATCTAAAATGGCCGTCAAGATGGCCGCAAAAACCTATAAATGATTATAACTATGTAAATATCCACTCAAATTTGATAATTTTGGTGTCTATAGCGAGGTTTCGAGGGGCAAAGAACACATTACGATTGTCAGACATAGTTTAATTTTATTATGTTACACTGAAATCTCACATTGTGTCCAATGACACAATACGAAGGACCGCATGTCCATTAGTTTGGACCTGCCGCGATTTCTGGATTTTGACAAGAGAATCGATATTTTTCAGCTTCAGGTAACAATGAATTGGCTGGGAATGATGCGTATCTTGCATCAGCAACGCCAGTACCATGGGCTGTTGTC
>VMBQ01004193.1:9838-88097 GCA_007657795.1 Dreissena rostriformis | reverse complement strand
GGCCATATATGGTATGAAGTTTATGAAATTAATACTTTCAATGGGTTTGGGAATATTGCCCATTACAGTTGTACTACCTTAAGAGAGTCTTAATTCCCTCTATATATAACATATTTGTAAACAATTAACAGTTTATATGATATAATATGGTTTCTTGATAACAAAACAACTATTCTTACTGCAAACCTGAATAAGACAAGTGGTACACATCCTTACAAACAATCAAGACGATATTCAACGTCGGTATGTTTCAAAGAATAACCAAACGTTACAATAAAATGTCTGTTTTACTATAAATAGCAAATAATTGAATTAACAAAACAGATGGTTCGATTGAGAGAATAAGAAGAATACGTTCGTTGGCATTTATCATGTAAATTGTTAACTGTCAACGATTCCTAGCATCACTGAGTAATGTGAAATGCATTAGCGGCGCAAATCAGTGCAAGGAAATAATATTGTCTAACGCTGCGCCGTTTTGTCCATCGACGCCAGTGTTCTACTGATGTTAATGGATATCAATGTCATTACTGCGCATGTGTGAGCTTTATCATCGGAAAAAGTCATCGGATAAAGTCATCAAATGAGCATGCATTGGAGTGTTAAAGGCTTTTCCGCTTCGATTCCCTCTTTTCGCGTTTAAATTTCCTGGCCGTGCTTGATGTATATGAAGTTTATTTTTTGTACTTCCGAAGCATTTCGAAAGCTTGGCAATGTATGCAGGCGATCCATTGCTTATTGCAAGTTTCAAAATGCGTAAAATGTCGTTTAACTGATCTTGCAACAAACACAAATAAAACTTGCTTAAATTGTAGATATTTAGGCTCATAATCTTATGTTTTTATGTGACAATACTTAATTCTTAAAAAATAACGATACATTATATTTACGCGCATAATTATAACTTGGAGGCAAATTCACTCATTTGAAGCAGATTTCGTCACTTTGTCATTATTTTACTATTCAAAAATCCTGTCATGTCTAGGTTTTTGCTTGGCTGGTAATGAATTACCTTTCATATGTACTTTCACGGCCATTACCAAACGTGCAATATTATTTTTTGGTTCGGTTCGAGTTGTCCTCGTTGTTTTTCTCTGATGCAGATATGTATGAATTGAGTGAATGTATATTGGCATTTAGAATGAACTTCGTTAAAGAGATTGCATACAAACTATAATAATGCTGCACATAGAATGGTTGGTTATGTATGGCTTCTGCAGCTAGCATTGAACTAATGACAGTGGGACATGTCAAAAGTACATAATGCACAAGTTCGTTATGCGATGAGTTTGGCACATATAGTTCAGGTTTAGCTACTAATACTACTTGCCCGAAGTCTTACGGAATGGACTTGTGTCTTGTGCATAAATAATGCAGATCTATTACTTATACTTGACATACGATGGGCGAGCTGTAAAGTGGATGTTTTGTTCTGTTTTCGGAAAATAATTACCTTAGTTGCCTTGTGCGTTAATTCTACTTGGATTAAATTAACCTATGTTAAACTATATTTTGAAATTTTCAACTTTAGCAAAAGGTCAACATATTCTCTTATGTAACATAAAAATACGAATCAGTTTGATACATTTACATAGAAAATTTGCACTTTTGTTAAGATCAAAAATAATTTTTAAATATATGAACTCTTAACGATTATCAAAAATCAAAACATTTATTTAAGCTATGGACGATGAGTAAAAGTAGAAAGATAAAATGATTTCTTATGCGGTGTTTCATTAGGTGCTCAAATACAATTTCAAAACTTATAAGATAATTCATGTCCAAAACAATGTACTACCGATATACTGGCGTGTAATGACAAGCTAGATGTACATGTAAATATGTTATATTTGTATGCGCTCTTGTTGTCTGAAATGTATGATACGGATTCCTAAATAAGGCTTGGTAGTTCTTATTATATTGCATTTTATTGTAACTGACAATTGCGGTTCAAATGCATGACGACCCTTAATATTAAAGCGGCACGTCTGAACAGAATTATAAAAGCAAGTACCTCCTGCGTGTTATGTAGTGTAAATACAATTTGTTTATCGGCGTAAGGAAGGACCAGGGGATACACATTGTGTGTGAATGATTTGGGAATGTATTCATAAACTCGAGCCGACCATTTCCTTTAGTTGTTCTGTTGTGACAAAGATGTTGACAATAGTTCTACTGAACAATAAACAGTCCACGTTCTGCGACCTATATGGTACAATCAATAGGAACCATATGTCTCAACATAACTTAACATTTCCTTATTTGTATTTTACGTGGATACAATGCGTTTCCCATGCTTCAACGCAAATGCTTTGTCCTGCAGTTAAACTCAACGATTTGCAAAATAATGCATACATGCAACTTCTTATTAGGAGCTTAATATTGCGTTCAGCAGAGTGCTCCACTAAGTATAGCTTATCAAAATAGTTATCCCCATTGGTAATATGTAACGCTGCATCGTACACAACGGCAAAGAGCGAATTACTGCCAATGTTTGTTCTAAATACTAATGTTTTGTTTTTTCAAACTACCAATAAAATGAAATATGTAACATTTAAGTCATATCAGTCTATCTTCTTTTATGTTCATGGAGTTTATGTATTACTTATACTGATGCCTGAAAAAAGCATAGTTAACAGACGCGATTCTTTTGACTCAGTTTGACTCAATTTATTGCAAGTATTATTAAATGTACGGAATAACTGACCACTTATTAGTAAATATCCGACATGTTATGAAATAGAAAATTATTGAATAATCGAATGCAAATAGGAATTAATATGTCATATCATATATTGTATTTAAAAAAAAAACATCTGTGGGTTCAACTATTCTTGTGAATAAAAAATATCGCATGTACAGTAAAAAAAAAAAATATGTATACAATGAATGACAATCATGTCAGATATATGTATCACATGATTTGTATAGACAATTTTATTTGTTTAACAATTTTAGCGAAATATCATTCGATTATAAATCAATAAAACATAGTTGTACAAATGATATCTTAAAAAATAAAAATAACCTAATCTTTCTATCCCAGCTCTTGAGGTAAGATGCACGCTTACATCATGTAATTTGTGTCTGTAAAATAATATAAGAAAGTTTTTATGACGCGTATATATCTGAGATTGGTTAGGGGCCATTTGATATGAAACTTAGATTGACATCCGTATTTGCATTTATATATTCAGCTCTAATTTAATAGCCGTGTTTATTTAATTCATGTCTGATACTTCTTCCTTGAATCCTCCCTGTTTGTTTCACCCAATGTGTGATTATGAACATCGTCCTCGTATTTGTGTATGCTTGATTAGGAATATAACAATTACAGAACCAACAAAATGAAAACTCGAACAATATATATCCAATTATTTTTGCAGTCGAAAAATAATATTATTTGCGCAATCTCAATTCGACAGACACATTTTTTTTGTTGTGTCAGGAACTCTATGAATATTAACGAAGAAAAGCGACATTTGTGATTTAATCTGAAGGGAACAGTAACACATGATATGTATGCGGTATTGCATCACGTGCGGCAAAACAATACAATTCAAAAAGATACAAGTGAAATCTTAATAAACAAACCGATGTACATGTAATATTTAATCATCTCACATTTTGTTTGTTAAATATGCTATTATTTATTTGAAAAGCTGAATAAAGCGAAGTAGACATAGAAAATGGTTAAGTTGTTTTTTTAAACCAACATTATTTTGATAATTGTGACGCGTGGTGATACTAAATACGTGCGCGTATTCTCTACACGTGTTTTATTAAATACATGCGAGATGAGGTTTGAACGCCGCAATTAAGCGGAATGCTATTTGCGTATATTTCTGTGTTGTTTCGTGCTTCGCGAAGAGATATATTTTTTTTTCTTTTTTTTTGCGCATTGAGATGGTTCATTAACGATTTAAACTCTATACTACATAATAAGACACGGTTCATGTTTAGTCAAGTGATTCTACATGTTATAACACACAAAACCAGCTTTAGCAAACATCGGACAAAAACTATGCAATTTCCACCAGTACATTGTTCAATTGTATTACACAAATTAAGTAAAGAATGACTGTTGCACTTGCAACTGAAGAGTGTGTGTCCACAATATTGTGTTAGCATTGCAATCTTTATATTTGCATATGAATCCGAGATAGGTGAATGATGATAATTGATGTTGTAAATATCGTCCATGTGTTTCCTTTTGTAACATGCCTTAACAATGAAAGTTGACGGGAAAATTGATAGCTTAATATATGACCAAGTCACTCAAATTTCACGCTTGTCTTGACACTCTTTTTGCATTTCTTGCAGCGACTTACTCAAGTGAATATTTCCTCCGATAAAGACGTCAAACAAAGCTCGTAGCTTGTATCATCAGCAGTTACATTGATTCACGTGTAAACATGTTTATAGACTGCATTATAAAACATTATATCAATGAGTTTAACATTTATCAAGTTTGTAAGTATCACGTGAAACACTTTCAAGTATGTGCTTCGTTTCCTTTCATTCCAAGTCTGCATGTACGTCAGTAAATGCAGAGGATAGCTATGATATATTTGGAAAATCCTTGTTTTATTCCCTTGAACTTTTCCACGCATGACGCATTATCAGGGAAAAATGGACGAATGTACGGCAATTCAATGAACACACATAATGAAACTCTATAACCATGGTTCAAACTTAACGTTCGTGGTCGATTATACAAGCAACAGTTTCAAAGTTTCAAATTGCGCGAAATTAATGTATACTTAGACATTATATTATACTCTAATGTAATGTTCATTCGTTTGGATAGTTCACTGCTTGACAAATGAAACCACTGGCAAAAACAAACATCTGATGTTTTCATACCACATTTTGACCAGGTAGACATCTTGTAATGATTATTATAAGGCAAAGCACAGTTTAACTCATTTAAATAGCCATACGGCAACACATTATATTAATAGTATCATATATATAGTTGAATTGTTCCCAAACTGCGAATGGTAATGTGAATAAAGGTTATATGGGGAAAACACTCCAACAAGATAGACAAACATTATAAACACCGGTACAAAATGTTCCTTTATTTGTGAGAGTTCTTCAAAAATAAAACAATAGAAAAAGGTTCGATATTTATATCGTAATAAAACGGAATTTTATACAAACAATGTATGGTTATTTCAAATAAAAACAAAATGAAACTCAGTTTGCATTAGAAGGAGATGAAAATGGTTACTTTAAGATCCTTTATTTCAGGCAATTGACCAACTGTTTTACATTTAGATACAGAACAAACATCATTACATAATGATTTTTGACAAATAATATTGGGTCTGTTTATATTCATTTTATATTTCTGCAGTCATTGACATGTTACAACATTACATTTATACATACATGTTCATTGACAATATTTGACCACCGACGTTGATATGCTGATAGGCTATTAAACTGAGTAATTAAGCTTCTTAGATGGTTAGCTCTCATATCTTGCCAAATTCAAACTTATAAATTTGCCACACAAAAACAATAACTACGTTAAAAAACGACATCAAGTTTGATCGAAAAATAATGACAAATACAACAAAAACAAAATTAAATATAAAATCTAACGTGTACACAATGTTTATAACATTAAACGTTCAACAACGTTAAATACATAGTATCACATCCTCTGACTACATATATCAAGAATAGCAACGCTTAGCAACTGTTCGAAGTCTCTCTAAAGTGCATATCATTGATTAATCTTACATAATTACTGTCGGCACAGCTGGTTTGAGCAGCTTGATTGAGACGTACGACCTGCTAAATGGCGACTCACTAGATAACATGCTTCCATTTCCAGAGTATTCCCACAATTAATGTTGTCATTGCTGATAAGTGATTATATTGCAGCGAGATTTATAGTTATCGCTGATGTTTATATTCAAGAATACTTTACAACATTCAGTGTACTACATGCACTGTTTGTATATTCGGTTTAAAATAGTTGTAATATGAATACATATTTACATTTATTTGTCTTTTGAAAATCAACAGGAACGCTTTGGGTTGCTACGAATGCTTTGTATTATTAAGCAATCATTTTCTCTCGAATCGATTGCAGTGATGACATATATGTGGTTTAAATTCGCCTATATACTGTGCAATGACTAGAATTCCCGGGTGACACATTTCGCGCTATTTCAATGGTTGACATAGCAGCGCTTTTATAAATTCGCGCATAGTAAATTTTGACAAAACAAACAAACCGAACATTCCTCGATTTGTCGATGAAACGGCGTATCTTACAGAAGCCCAATAAAACGCTCCGTTATGACAGCTTTTTTATTGCAGTATTGCAGAGACGGTATTGGATAAGAATTTATTTTGCAATGGCCCATACATGTATCTACTAGGGGTTGCTTCAGATTATTTTTATCAAATTATGTTAAACGGACCAATATAATATTACCGTCTTTTTTTTTACTCCACACCGGGAACACGAATTCTTTACGTAAAATGTTCACTTATGAAAATACAACTAACAACACTTCTATCCCATTTAAGCATTTCAAATGTTGCTGTTTAATTGAAAATACACAGGCTTTCCATGCGCGGTCTAGCACAACATAAGGTGACCATTAAATACACGTTTAACAAAAATTCGGATACTTATATCAAATTGAATTGTTTATATGTACGCGATATGATCTTTACTGTTAATAATAATATGTTTATACTTATAAAAAAAGAAGATTTTGTTTTCATTGAGTTTTGTTATATACACATGTGAGAAGTATTTGCCATCATAATATTAATTAAAAAAATATATATGGATATTATAGGAACGAACAACTAATGGATAAAAACAAATGCTCGGCTATGAGCATGACAAATAACAAAAAATCGGTAAAGTTTGTGGTGTCTATTACTCCTGCTCAATGTCAGGAGCGCGAAAATGACAACTTCGCAAACATTATTGTTTCCACAGTATCAAACATCAATATGTAGTGGTAAGACATGCACTAAAGAACAATTGGGAAGACTTCGAATACGTGCGTTCAAGTAATTGGTATTAAAAGTAAGCCTACATATCGTTTTTATCAATTAGTCTATAATATGCATTTGGCGAGTGTTACTCCAATATTTTAACATTCACGTTTCCGTATACGATAATTATTTTCCAATTTCCAGTTTTCATTTGTAGTTACTTTGCAATTATTTAGAATTATTGTAAGCGGATACAGTCATCATTCCACATTAATTACAGTGTTTAAAGCTATATAGCGCATCAAACTCCGACTTTCATTACTTCCGGTATAAGATAGGTTGACGTGACAATGGCGTCGTTATTATGCGTATAACGAATATATGGATCAGTCATTCAAACAAAATAACCTTACCAAATCACACCTATGATATTGTCAAATAATTATATTTGTAATTGGTGTTTACACTGGAAACAAAGTAAAGTATTTGAAATAAGTACATGATATACTTTGACTGTCTTAAGTTGACGTTTTAGCTAGGAGGCAAACATAGTTTAACTTGCCTCCTTAAAGTCACTTTAAGTATTTACCTTTGCCCTTCCCCGTATTGTGTATTCTCCCGCTTGTTTTGATTATCTCAATCCCTTCGCATCTACAATTATTTATATTTAACTATGGAAATGAAACATATAATAATGACTTGTAAATATCCTTATACGTGTAGTCATATCATATTACTTATGTCAAAACGCACAAGATATTCGGGTTAAGATTGTTTGATATATGGCGGTAGGTCGAGAAATTTTAAGTTAAGTGCTGCATAATTTCATTTCAAACATTAGAAAAAATGCAGAATGACACTCCTGTTATGTGTTATTTGAACGAAACAAAGATAAAAGAAGCAAAACAAACGAAACGGAAACTATTAAAAACCGAAGTCTGCTAATAAAACGGTGTTGATGCAGTATTTACACGATACGAGATATATCGTTTGCGACCGATTAATAAATTAAACGATTCTGTAGCAGCAGCATGTTAACACCATGCAGTTATATAAATATAGGATCTGGCATGAGTTGTCATATCATACCATATTTTATCAAACGAGCTCAGGAATTTCCTGGACGAGTTTAATAAAATATAGTATGATATGACAACGAGTTTCAGATCTTTTTTATCACATGCTTTTAAATGAGCAAATTAAATAAATATTTACGCAAATATAATGATAAATCCCGAATGATGTTTACATTTCGTGACGTCATTTGACGTTGCAACGTCATTTCAGCAATATAACAAAATGCGATTGGTCAATAAACGAAAACTTAGCCAATGAAAACGCATAAAAAGTATATTACACATGTGTTATATAAAAATATATGTTATGGTTATATTACATGGGAAACAAGGTATGGCATGTGATAAATATATATGTGAAGGTCCATTAACTATAATTAATTCTGTGTTAAGCTTATTTTCATTTTACTGCGAATATGAATCTATAATGCGATTGCTGTTTTCCAAAAGTATGTATTACCGACAATGCAATTATATACTAACCAAATAAATGTCTGTCTTTTGCATCGCTTTGGGGCACACCAATCCTCCCACGTTTTTCAGTATCACATAATGTTCAGTACGCTGAATATACTAACCGAATGTATGTCTAATGTATCGCTTTGAGGCATTTCATCAACACCGATCCTCCCACGTTTATCAGTATCATATAATGTTCAGTCCGCTGAATATATTAACCGAATGTATGTCTATTTTATCGCTTTGAGGCATTTCATCAACACCGATCCTCCCACGTTTATTAGTATCATATAATGTTCAGTATGCTGATAAAGATGGGAAAAGCGTGTGCTCGACATTTAGAAGCGCTGATCAGAAAATACCGTTACCATCAGCTTGTTCGTATATTCATTGTCTATTGCATACGAACAGCACGGACACAGAAAGAGGCAGCGAGCATTCGTTTATTTATGGATTGTTTCTTGATTGATATAATATTTATTTATATATATTTATACCTATTATGATTATTTTTTTCTCGAGAAAGCATTCAAACACTCACACAAAGCAAGTCGTTTACTGACAAAAATTGCGTTTTTATAATTAGACACTATACTATTCTTCCAATATAACTGATTGCAATCTAGTATTGCATTTGGTTGTCCGTGTAAACCCAGAAAATACAATAATAAGAACAATACAATTTAACATTTCATTTTAATGAAGTATTTTAACAAATAATTGCTAATATATCTGTGTAAGTATATTATTATGTTGTATTTTCTGACAAAATATACATTTTCCTTGCATGTCAGAATGCCAGAAAACTGAATGTTGATTTTTACTCTAATGGTCTTTTTAATACGTATGCAGTAGTGTTTTGTATAAAAAGCTGACGAGAAACGTGATAGCCTAATATATCGCCGTGTCACTAAAATGGCATGCTTGTCCTAAAAATCCTAACTTGATTTGGAAAACGTCTTTCTTTAGCGAAAAGATCATATATACAGTCGCAAAACAATGCCCGCAGTTTTTTTAAATTAAGTATTTGGATTAATTCACGTTTATGCATATGTTTAATTTCGTTGCAGTATTAAAATGTCGATTATTCGGTTTCAATTAACTGAGTGTTCAACTTAAACTTTAAATGACGTGTTTTTTTTCATTTTATTTGTTTTCTCCATGTTTGTATTGTGGTGAATTAGAAAAGGAGATAAAATAAGGATACATTGAGCCAATGTTGTCTTATCCTCAACTTACTAACAAGCATTCAACATCAACAGTAACAACACCACGATTCATTTCGTTTTCTATAGCGTATGTTAATATTGATAATTGATTGAGCATTTGGCAATTTGGTCATAACTATCCCTTGCATATAAAAGAACTCACTGGTGAAAATCCAATTAGATTCAAAACTACTTTTTTATTTTGATAATCATAAACGGATTAAGTTATCTCGGCAGACATTCATATCAAGTGCCTTATCGCATTTTTACAGATTAGCGAGTGTGTCAGCCGTCGTGAACTTTATGAATTATTATGAGCATCAACGAAATGTGAATATTTATCTTAATGTTGACCAATTCTGCTAAGCCGCTGTTTATTTGGAACAAAAGACACGATCGTACAGTTTGCAAACTATTTGACACAAATGCAGCTGTTCAACATATATCGCATATTAAACATAACAAATTATAAACATCGCCTTTATGTTCGATATATAACATGTGATGCATTCATTCACAAAGCCATTGCTTTTGCGACTTTAAAAGGTAAACGTGTTAGTAATTTATTGAATATTGCAATCGCCGTGTTGTTGTATGTTAATTATAATCAACAAACGCACTTGCATTGTCTTACACATACAAATTCATATAGGCTAGATCTTATATTCATTCAAATAATTTAAAGTGGTAAACGACGACAACATTCAAGTTGTCAACTCAAATTCATAACTTAGAAAGGTGTCCCACACAGAGTCTAACTTTCAAGTTTATGCTGAACATTCAGCGCTTCTCAAGTTTGCAGATATATCATTTTCAGTCAATAAGAAGATGATCTCGACGAGTTGAGCCCGCTTATTTTCTGGTGTTCATCCAATGCCATTGTTAGTCAAAATGTTAACATTCACTTTTACCAAATTCATTGAACTACAACACAATAAAAGAAACCAATGGCTATATGGAAGACACGGATTAATAAATATATTGCATAAAATATATCGTAAAAAACGGCCAGACGTCATATCCGACCATTTATCACTCTATATGATGTTACAATGGCGTCCAAAGGCATATCGTAGTATCAGACCTAATCGGTCGAGTATCGTTTTGGCCGCGGTATTACCGTATTTGCCGCGGTTTGTACCGTATTGGCCTCGGTATTACCGTGCTGGCCGCGGTATTACCGTATTGGCCTCGGTATTACCGAATTTGCCGCGGTATTACCGTATTGGCCGCGATATTACCGTATTATCCGCGGTATTACCGTATTGGCCTTGGTATTCCCGTATTGGCCGCGTATTACCGTATTGGCTGCGGATTTACCGGCTTTGCCAAGTTTTTCGTATTTATGAGTTTTTCCGTACCGGACGAAATTTGCGTTTCATTTGCGAGGTTCACGCTGTATTTGGCCAGCAAACTAACGAGATTTCGGCCAACATTATTACGTCAATTTATAATATTCAGTAGAACAGTACAATGATAAATGTAAACAGTCGCCCTGTTATGATTTAAACCTGAGAGTCAACCATTTTAACCTCAACCCCACTGTATTACTTCATTGTTTTATTTTAAGAAGAGACGAACAGTTAATGTTGATATAACTTTCATGTTTTCACATTATGATATCTTTTAATTTCGAACATGTATGTATTACGTTTCCAAACAGCAACAACCGAGGAGTTATAAATAAACCAAACTTGTCGTAAAGCGGTTTTTAAATTGACGTAGAAGAATGCGTTTTACTAATTAAGGGCGTTTTGACATTTTAAAATGTGTCAACAATGTTACTTAAAGAAACTCAATTTAATAACATAACGTTTGGATTGATTTTAATTAACATTTTCATAAACAATAAGGAAGAATGCGGAATATTGAATTGTTGTATATCACATTGTTTGATGTAAGGAACACTTTACAATCAACCATAAAAAATGCATATCTTCTCAATTTGTTATGTATTTTAAAACACTATTTGCTATAAATGACACACAAAAAATACAAATATAAAAAACCTGACCAACTCTAAATAGGGACTCACTTAACTTTTGTTTACATCACTACGATAGCTCAATGTACATTTACAATCTTGAATTATTCCTCTAATTTTCTCGGAAAGAAATAAGGCTTGACAAGGCAATTCGTACTTGTCACTGTCAAGGCATGTCTGCTGACGTTGATGTCTTGATTTGCAACATGTGTACAATCGAAACCCCATATGATATGCCCTCATGCATGGTGGTCCTGCAAAGGTATTTGTATCTGTCCATGTTTTGTTGTAAATTAAGTCTTAAGAAATTTATGCTATTGTATGTGGTAGCATTATGTTTATGAACTGTGTAGAAATGTAATACTACGTACGTTATATGTAGGCTTAAAACCATCGATATGCAGCTAATGCAAACATGTAGCTTACATTTGTATATTTGAAGGTCATTTAACAGCATTCTGTAAAAAAAAAACGGTAATATATGTGGACGATAACACAGCTGAAATACCATATTGGATAATCCACTAGGCGAATCTAATATATGAGTATGCTAATTATATATATATATATAGTTCGAGAACAAATATATCACTGAATTGTAAACAACGCTGTATAATAATATTTTAATTATATATCTATTACATTATTTGAGTTATTATCTTAAGCAGAGTTAACACATGTGTGGGGTTTTAATATGCCTTAATTAAGACATACAATTAAATATATGAATAATGATGCTGATTTTTTTGCTACATATATCACCACAATATTACAGCTACACGTTTCTGATAACCAATTTAAGAATGAAAGTTCTGACTTAATTGTTATAAATAATTCAAATTGAAGCTCAGCAGCTGTGTATAACACGATAATTTCCGCAGGGCCATAAAGGGCAGTGTTATACACTTGTCTTGCGTTTACAAGCCAGCTTACTTTCGTATAAGTAGGTTTCAAGATAATTTACAACTCTATTATCGGTAACGGATAGTTTATTTGACAACTAAGAGATTCCACGGGCTCTTCATTATTATAAACACCATATTTATTGATATTTTTATAGAAAAAAAGGAAAAATAAATATATGTTTTCATTTACAGAGTGTATTTGATATTTGTATGATTTATCGATTGTGTACCGACATTGTAGCAGTGTGTTATTACCGTATACGTTATCATACGATATTGGTTGTAACACAAATTCAGAAAATAACATTAATATTTAGATTGAGTGTTTTGATCTGCACTGTACATAGCAAAGTCTATCGTAAAACTGCTTTGGCGCTTAAATGTCGTATTTCTGTTAGTATGATTAACGTGAAAATCGTCGATAATGAGGCGTCTGTACAGAATTGAGCGAACGTATATGGATGAGAAAGGATCGTTATGTCTGCATCAAAATGTATTTCCATATCCGACTGACGTGAACAAATTTCATTAGCCTCATATTATGAACGTTACAATTGAAAAAGCTTTTACTAATGTCTGGCATGTAACAAATCGGATTCTTAATGGTATACCTTATATTAGCAATGACATTTATGAAAATACTTTTCTTGTCTTATAGCTATAAATATTTTCATATACGCGTTTAAATATGCGTGTGTGTCTTTTGTAGTAAAATATGTATTCCATTAATATACAACCATATGATATATTTGACAGGGAGAATCCGACTCATTTTTTCGTTTGCTTATAATGTACTCTTCTGGTGCACGCTATACAATTTTTAACCAACTTCGTATCGCAATAAGTGCAGACGATGTTTCAAAATCCTTACTTATGGATATTAGATGGATCCTGGATATAATGTCAAGATCGTTCAGCGGAAGTGTGGCATTTCATTTACATCAACCAGTTTAATGACTGTCTGCCACAATGTGCACTCATTTTATCGGGCACGGATTTGATGTGAAAATAGCAGATATCAAAGACACTTTAAACGGGTGATGGGCAAATAGCGGACATGGAATACACGATTGTGTTTGAACAGAAGTTCAACGGTGTTCTTAATGAATTCAAATGTAAACAAATGGTTGGTACAAACATTTCAATCATGCTTATTGGACATTTGAATAGTTAAACTCTATGTAATGACATGTCATATATTAAGTTGTACAGTTGGTCTGATGTGTATCAGTATATTCGTCTGCATATACGAGGATTTTCGAATTGGTGCATACATTTTTTAAACAAATCATTTAGAACCTGAATCACGTATATCGCTGTGTTCTGATTGTATTTACTAAATGTAAGATTATTATATAACGTTACTGTTGAGCTATTTGACATACTTTTGCAGAACATGAATAAAATATATGGCATACTTGAGAAAAAGTGGTAAGTGCGCACTAACAACCGATATTGTCGTCAGTTACCATCGTCATTACAATCATCGATGTTAATCATATGTGATAATATGACAGATTTTTTAGTTATTTAATTACAATAGAGCATTCCCATTTAATAGGAGACGTTAACTATTCTTATACAAATGTTTAAGATAAATAAATCAAATTTCTAAAATCAATATCATCACAAACAAAAACTTTTTTATTAAAGAAAATCGGCCTTCAGACGATTTTCTTTAACTAAAACACACGATTTACAATATGCGACATTAGTATTGCAAAATGTGTATTCGTTCTACGTGTTTTTCGTTCTACGTAAATGAAGAAACGTGATATAAATACATAATAAAGTCTTTAACGTTTAAATGACTGTAGTAGCATTATACGTTTTTCCACCAAACCTTCGAATTCGCGAGGGAGACATTTATAATTAATAGGGATACATTGACAGGGAGAAGGATTTTTTTACAGGTTTACGATATTTATCAGATGTGAGAGCAGAAGTTATTAATTGCACGTTTAGTAAATCCGAAAATATACCGTGTGAAAAGCTAGGTAATCTAAGAAGCAACCTTGCATGTAAATTCCAAACATGAAGTTACTGCATTAAGATGTCTGGTTCTGTCTCATACGAAATTATTGTTTAACTATTGACAATAAATGAAGCGTTGAACGAAGTTTTTAATTAATATTGATATACCATGTTTATTCTGCGCCTTTCGTTTACCTCTGATTAAATCAAACTGGATAAAACTCTATTTATAACACTTCTTTTATTTTAATGGAAACGTTCAAACGATTGTGTTCAAATCACACATGAGCGTGTCTGAACAAAAATGAAAGTCTACATCAAAATGTTTTACTTTCTACGTTACTTTGTCAATTGACACACCTTACGAAGGTTCAGGCGAATACGTACGATCTTATTTCTGTTCCAGAAGTTGTACCAGAAAATAAACTAAAGAAGAGTTTTAATCAATTGCAAATAATTTTGCTGAACAGAGGCAAACTGTGTTTATTTATTTATTTATTTACTAATGTATTCATTAAAGTGAGATCAACGTTGACTTCCCTGTCAATTTCTTTAAAATGCTGCACTGGTTCTGCCAAAAAGCACATAAAAACATGTATAAAGTAATTTCCCTATTTCCATAGTTTATGAGCATACACATATCGGAACGCACATCTCACATTCAAGCCTATGGAATACAATTATAATAATACAATAACACATCGACAGTTGACGTAAGAACGTCCTCACGAATGGTTAATCAATTATTTCCTTGGTATAATGTACAAATGATTCTGAAGAAGTGTGGGTCTGCCGTTACAAGCAACCTATTTGACGATTGAGTTTCTGCAGTAAAATAAAATAAGCCGATATGAACATGATAAAAAAACAATTAACAGTAACTAATTGTTTTGTTAAATTAATAACAATATCCACAAATGGAGATTTATACATCATATTTCGTTCATTTGAAAATTAAATTCGGATGCCATAGGTGAATAAATGTAATGTCTGAAAAGTATTAATTGCGTTGTACTGAAATTTATCGTTGTAAACGTTCGTACATACGCTTTTCTTTCCACATCGCCTATATTATTTACAAAAGAGAACAACGCACATATTACTATATACTACTATTACTTTATAACACTTATATAAAACATATCGTTGACTATTTTTTACCAACTTCAGCTGGCATTGACTGCCAGTTTAAGATCAGGTAGACATACATCATACTAAGAGCCATTATGGCCTACTCTTGCTACATCAATGCTCACTAATGACCGATATTGTCATGGAAATACTGATTTAATACGAACATTAAATCACGACTTGTGCAGGTTTCGGAATCTTTAGGGATAGATAATCTCAAGAAACATTATCAGGAGAGACATAAGAATAAGCCCACGCTTGTCTATTTTAAGGCGAGTGTCCTATTGCCTATACACTACAGGACGGCACAGACAACACTACATAAAACAAAAACATGATTAATGTGTTCTGCTTCGTGTTTATTGGCATGTAATTATGTTCATTACTCGGAGGATTTCAAGGCATGTTTGTTTAACAGACACGTGTGGATGCAATAGTTCAATGAAATGTCACTGATGTCGTTTAATCAGCAAATTTGTTTTCGGTTATAACATACTGTTTCTTAGTCATTGGTTAACATAAAAAAAATTGTTAATGTTAATTTTAAACAAAACGTCAAATAACCAATCTTAGAATAGAATCCTACGATTGACAAGTATATGTTATTAGTGTTATGTCTTCCTTAAAATGGTTGCATATCTGGCTGAAGTGCATATATGAGTTGTATTTATGCCTAGTTTGTGTTCTTTCTGTAACCGTCTATTGTGTCTTTTAATTGAAGTGTAGTCTACTTGTTTAGTTTTTCGCCCATAAAACGGCCTAAACAAGCAAAGATGTACATACACTGATCGATGATTACTAATGTTGTATTCATGAAAACGAGGTGGGGTGCATGTTAAATAGAGAATATATGGTTCGTGACTTTTGTTATCATGTGATATCAGATTGGGCTGATATTTCGTTGGAAAAGGAAAGGCTTGTCGTGCCTTTTTACAGGCCATATCGGGCGAGTCTGATATCACATGATATCAAAAGTCACCAACCATATATTTTATTTATTATGCTTCTTTTAAAGCAAAAAAATGTTAAATAATTGATTGTAGATCTCTTATTACTAAAGCAGTTGTGTAATGGCTTTTCTAATTGTGTTTGTTTCTTTATGTTTTTTTTTTAAATGTTCAGGTTTACTACCAGTGGAAACAACGATGTTCTGTTTACTTTAATTGGTGGCGACAGCTTTTAGTCAAGTTGTGTAAGTTTAAAAACAAAATATTATTACTGTTTTAATGTTCAATTCGTTGTGTTCGCCTGCAAACAAATGATGGTTGCGGCCCAATATTGTATTTGTTGTATTGTTACTGCTGTTTGTTGTATTACTAATTTTATTCATATTTTCATTGTTTGTATATATTTTATAAATTATTTGTGTTTTGTTGGAATACATACTACTTGTATATATATATTGTTTTAATATTAACCGCTTAGTCTGTTTATATTTTAACAACATAAGCGAACAAAAAAGCAGTGATCAGAGTGTGCGGGACTAGAACCCATCGAACGCAACAAATTTGCATGATAAACTCAAAATTAGGCGGACTTTAACAATGTTTTAAATGGGCGGAGTTTAGAAGTGTTGTCTGAAGGTGTTATGATGATACTTAAAAATATCCTACCAGCGACTCCAATGTAATTGTGCACTAGTGGAATAATAAAACACAATAATCATTAATGATATTAAATATAATTGCTGTCTGAGATATGAATCCATTAGGTCAAATCTCATACGACATGACATTCTGAGGAAGGGTCTTAGGTTACTGTGTTGGTAGAATACAAGTCCATATAAGAGCTAAACTTTGGAAAAAAGGTCAAATGGACACTTATTAGTTGCTACAAGCTCTTTTCGGGTTTTCATGATAACTTATTGTTGACATTCCCCTAGAAGACATGTGCATATGCGAATTGTTTTTCAATTCAGACAATATAAACATTTGTTAATTAACTTTATGTTGCTCAATTTGTTCGCCCCATACAAGTTGAGCCTCGCCAATAAAGCTTGAAACTCGCCTTATACGAGAAAAAGGCGGCCAATATGGAAAAACACGGCCAATACGGGAAAAGGTCGGCCAATACAAGATTCAGCCAATCGGAAACCAGGAAAAACTCGGCTTTATATGAGAATCTTTCAATAGTGGCAGTTAGATTCCTCCGTAGGTATGTGTCGCGTTCTGAGAAAACTGGGCATAATGCATGTGCGTACAGTGTCGTCCCAGATAAGCCCGCACAGGCTAATCAGGGGTGACACTTTTCGCCTAAATTGGATTTTTGTTAAGAAGATACTTCATTTAAACGAAAAATAAGTTATTATTATAAAGTTAATTAATAAAATTGTCACTCATTAGTTGAATTCATATTGGCTTTGTTATTGAGCTGAAGACAGCCGTATTTGCCTGAGGCCGCAAATTGTTATTGAGTTGAAGACAGACGTATTGGCCTGAGGCCTGACCTCAGGCCAATACGTCTGTCTTCAGCTCAATAACAAAGCAAATATGAATTAAACTAATTAATAACATTATATTATGAGCTTGTATATGTGCTGATCAGACATACTAGTATTAGTATTCTCGTGTATGTCATTTTACATTGAACGTCTGTGCTGTGATAATTTAGCTTTATTTACACGATGTGCATTTGGGATTATTTTAGGCTTAGGGTGAGGTTCGGCGCGACTTTCAAACGGTGTATGCCCCTAATTCTTTGCATTTACCGTCCCAATGCGATGAGTCCCTCATTAATAATTAAATGTTATATTGAATTTTTATTTGTGTTGCATATAACGTCATTTATTGTTAAGAAAATCGGTCAGTCTCAAATAACAGACTAGCGTATGTTATTATAACCAAAATGTATCTGCTTATAAAGATACTTTCGTTTGATTATTCCTGTGTATGATTGGTCGGTTTGTTTTGGTTTATAACAAAAGAAGATATGATATGTGTTTGGTAAAACAAATTCGGAAATAACATAAAGGCTTAATGTAATGAATGCCAAATTTCAATACTATAACTTATGTAATGTGAATGTCGTATAGATATGTGACCCTGTTAAGGTGGTGTTACCTAGACAATAACACACGGCTGAGCTGGGCCGGACGTCTATAATCGGCCCGCCTGTCGACATAACGGCCCGAGGGCCATTATGCGGCTAGGGCCAATTATAGACGGCCGGCCCAGCTCAGCCGTGTGTTATCGTTTATATTACATATCATTTTATTATGTTCCTTCATTTGAATTTATTACCTTACCAGCTATCCGTACTTTTATTTTCATTCAACTGATGACGACATTTATGACGTATCTCGTATGACGTAATTTATGTGACGAAACACACAGCTTTAAGTTAGACACTCTGGATTTTAGTGACAACAATTCGAACGTTGTGGTTTATTTAATTGTAAAATATTTATTGAAAAAAAGGACTCGAATGAATCTAAAACGTATTTCGGATTGTGTGTGTGAAACATCAAGAGGAGTAAAATAAATCCCTCCCAGCAGTTTAGCAGATTTCCTAAAACGTTTTAAAAAAGTGTATGATCTAGTTTGAAATAAATTAAGATAAAGGGATGGAAAAAAAAACAGAAAATGGAAGTGCATATCGTTGTTTTTTTATTATTATAAGCATTTGATTAAAGTTGTCATTGAAGTAAGAGTGTCGTTTACTAAATTTTGATGTTGGATGACTCCTGTTTAACTTAAAGCTCAAATACTAAAATAGTGTCATCAGTCTAATCAACAGTACAGTTAAACTTTCAGTTGCAATCGATATGTTTTCATTATTTCAATTGTGTGCTACGTNATGGTCAACCGTTATCGTCGTTATCAAGATCGTCGTGGCGTAGTGGATATGGTGTCCGCCTAGCGATCGGGAGGTCATGGGTTCGAACCCGACTGGGAGCGATCCTTTGATCTCCCCCAAAGACACCAAGTACTGGTTCTAGTCCCAGGAAACGGACTCGAGAGCGTTTATATAAGCTTATGGCTTTCGATGCAATCGAGCAAAAATAAATAGATTTAAACTAATGGTCAACCGTTCCATGTCGGTTTTCGAAATGTAGCTCTAACATAAGCATAGTTGCGTTGCAACTATGCTAAAAATCGGTCCGGCGGGCCAATATAATTTATATTTGCCCACTAGATACGAATAACGGCCCGCTCGTGACGTCATTTTGCTACTATATATAGAAACACTATGTAATATTGTGTTATAATAATGATAATTGTTATATTAATGTGATTGTGTTATAGTAATGTGACTAAGGTAAAGTAATATGTTTGTGTTATAGTGAATGTGACTGTATTATGGTATTGTTAATGTGTTATAGCATCGTAACTGTGGAATGGTAATGTGAATGTGTTATGGTGATATGACTGTGTTATAGTAATGTAACTGTGTAATAGTAATGCGACTGTGTTATAGTAATATGACTGTGTTAAAGTAATCTGACTGTGGTATGTATGACTGTGTTATAGTTATGTCACTGGGGTATGGCAATGTGACTGTGGTATGGTAATATGACTGTGTTATAGTAATGTGACTGTGTTACAATAATGTGACTATGGTAGAGGGTCAGAAATTCTTTTTTATATACATGTTATATAATACAATATTTCTGATTGGTTAATATTCGTTACAATAATCGATAGAACTGCTACAGGTAAGAGTTAAATGTACTCTTCGGACGAAAAAAAAGTGAATATATTATGCCATTTAATGTTCACGTAATGCTGCAATTAGCCACGCCTTGTGCATGTTACAACATTCGTCCACCATTCCATTAATCTAAGATGCAAGCCAATCAATATGTTCTCATATTAATTTAAGTAATTGATATAACCTTAGGTATTGGGTATACTATGTTAAAATATATTTTATGGAATACATAATATTTACGCGCCGTTGTGGCAATGGCACTAAAACTCAGCAATGCATGCAGACAACGTTGCTACATCCTCACTAGTTAATATTCAATGTTTTCCGATATATAAACTAAGGAGTATTCTGCCGAAATGTTTGTATGTCCTTACCATCAACCAGGTCGAAGATTGTTTCTCTGCACCAATGCGCAATTATAGTTATGATGATTTGTAATCAATGGACTTTCTGCATGGCTTGTGTTATTTATAAATACAACAAAACTTTATTACCAATAAGTAGCTTTATTCCGCATTGGTTGTTCCTTAAACATAAAACAGGTGTTTAGCATACATCAGATTTGATTAATTTGTATCAGCTGTCAGGATGTAGATACCATTTAACCATTTGGATGACATACTCACTTAAAGCGGTATATTCAGTTTCGCTGTAAAATTACAATATATTTTGTTGTGTTTTGTAGGTGACGTTTATTATCATATTATCATATTTTTACGAAGACAATTATTTTAACGTAAATGGTTTTAAATCGCAATTAGATAGTTACAATAACGTGTAAGCCTGGTATATAATAATCAAAAGTATTAATGATTTATTTATCCAATATTGTCATCCTTTTTCTAACGTCATCATAACCCAAATACATGTGGGACACTATGACATAAATGCAACTTAAATGTGCGTGATACTTTCAGTTGATTGATAATTTATATTATACATGTATGCGCAATTGTTGTAAAATAATCATATGATTGGTTGATTATCGATATATTTTTACGAAGACAATTAAACTTCTGATATTAATTAAAAGATAAGGCGTATGGTTCCTTGTCATAAATAAAGGCCCGCATTGTAAAATAAGGGTTTTTTCTCCTGTTGGTGCAGCTGAAGATTCGCTTAATGTGTATGTTAAACTTATTATATTATATTGGTTTTGTTAGGACCTATGTCTTAATTATTTAGCTGTGTGTTGTTTTCATTAACGCCCCTATTTTGTATCAAATGTGTATTGTTCATCGTCATTTTTGCATCAATATGCTACCGATAAGACATGATTGCATATTTCCCATCCTGAAACGAAAGCACAGCCATCTGCTGGGATGCCGTTTCACATATCGTTAGACCCTTCTTAGATGTAACCTGCTGGAGAACCCCCCACACCTACTCGCCTCCCGTCCCCAAAACAGCAGTGGCTTCAATGGATCTTTTTTGGTACACGTTTCCATTCTGTAGACGATCTGACATTGGTAACGAGATGAATTCTGCTGCAAATGGGCATAAATTGGTTCAGAGAGAACACTCGTTAGTGGGTATACACATACACTAAAAGTGCGTTGCNCAGTGGTTAGCTGTTCTGAATTTTAAGATGTATGTATATTCGGATTTGGTGAGTTTTATTAAGTTATTTTCAAAGGATGGTGTTTGTTTAAAACTTTTATATATTTGTCCTTTTTGTGTTTGTTGAAGTTGGGTGTGCCATTGGGTTTGAAATTGGGTTAGTAGTTTAGATTTAACTAAGTGTTGTATATTATTTTGTGTTATTAAAAATTGGTTTTCCCATAGGTCATTTAAGTCTACTGAGGTGAGAATTTCCTTAATTGTATTAGCCCACTTGAAATTAGAGTTTGGTAGATCCATCATGGATTTGTAAATTTGGTGAGATATTTTCTGTTCTTTGCCTGTTAAGAGTTTGTTCCAGAAAGAAATAATTGTACATTTAATGTTAATTGCTATTGGATATCTGCCAAGTTCTCCATACAAGAAGGCCATTGGGGTTGATTTTCTTGCATTGGTGATTTTTCTAAGAAAGTTGTTATGGACTTTTTCAAGGATCGCTATGTTTTCGAAGCCAAATATCTCGGAGCCATTGATTAAGATTGGTAATACTGTGTGGTCAAATAGTTTTAGGGTAAGGTCAATGGGAGGGTCTGCGTTGCTTGCACGTGAGTATAAAAGGTGCATTGCTTTGTTTGCTTGTTCAGCTAGATGTTTTCTGGCATTAAGGAAGGAACCATTGCTAGAGTTATGCCTAGATAGTGATAACGGTCGGTGATCTCAATAGGATTGTAACCTAATTTAAAATTGAAGTTCTGTAATTGCCTAGCACCGAATATTACTATTTTAGTTGTGTTTAAATTAACTTTTAGATGCCAGTTATCACAGTAGTTATAGTAGATGTCTAGACTGTTTTGAAAATCGGTTTTTTAGAATGATACGATAACAGTGTCGTCAGCATAGAGAAGGACAAGAAGTTTAAGCCACCGCGATAAGTCCAGGGGATTTGTTAACTCTATGCCAATCGAGCCATTGAGATGCATATTTGTTTGTAAATCATTTAAGAAAAGTGAAAATAGTTACGGTGATAACTTTTCTCCTTGTCTGAAGCCTATTTCTGAGATGAAAGGTTCGGATATATTACTGTTAGCAGAAATGATTGATTTTATATTGTTATACATATTTTGAATCGTCGCAGAAATTTGCTATTAATATTATGTTTGAGAAGTTTATGACATAGGCCAACGCGCCATACTTTATAAAAAGCTTGATAAAAATCTATAAAGGCACAGAAAAGTTTTTGTTTTCTATTTTTTTAAATTTCTATTAATGAGTGCAAAGTGAAGATATGGTCAGAGCATGAATAGCCTTTTCGGAAACCCGCATGATTTTCGTCTAAGCTGTTATTATTATTGAAATTCGTGTTTAATCGTATTCTTCAATCTATACTTAAATCTTTTAGATAAATCAGGTGTGTACTTGTATTATATTATATTGAGCATTCAGTCGTACACAAGCAATTTTATCATTTCAAACTAGTTAAACCGTCTATACTACTGTTGGTTATGTAGCCATTCTACAACTGAATGACTAAGAATGTCATACCTGGGGTATATTGTATTGCTTACATAAGGGTTTCGGGGTTTTATTCACAGGTTCTGGACGCGGGACGGAACGTTGTTCTCTTGCGTTCTGAGACTCCAATATATGTGGTGTCCGTTTATAAATTCGTTTTTGTCTTGTCTTCTTATGAATAATTTCGCCAACGCATATTATTGACGTGTTTTGATTCTAGACATATAACGTTCTCTGGTAAGCTAGCTTGTTCCCGTGGATAAGTAATGAAACTGCAGTATTCGTGATATTTATCAAAGTGATACAGCATAGAAATACTGTATCATTATCATTAACATCACAATTATTACTGTTTTTTTTACAATTCCAAACACACTTTGTATTGAGACAACTATTAATATGTTTCAATTTATTATCCTTTTACATCAATAAATGTGAGGGCTTCTTTACTGAGCGATGCTTTGATCCCATTTCTCACTTCACTTAGCGTGTTTTTATCCCTTTAATCTCAGGACTCAAGACAACAACATACACCCTAGTGTTAAGAACACATACACTGGAGTCTCAGGTAGAAAAACATTCATTAACAGAACCTGCAATATTAACAACAAACGTTCCATAGGCAATACACATCAACATAATAAGCTTTTCTGACCGTAACATAGCTGCATTACCAAAAATGGTATAGACAGTTCAACTAATTTGAAAATCTAACATTGTGTGTATAAGACTTAATGCTCAATATAATAAACTTGATGAAAAATACAAAATACACAACCTTCAATTGATTGAGTTACATATTTTTAACACCGCATTTTCGTCGTGACCAATTTGTTTTGTTGTTCAACACCAAAGTGTTCATTTGAATGAACTATGGTTTCAACCTCAAGTTGGCATTGAACAACATATTTCGTTCGATGTTATTGATCATAAAAGTTAAGTTGAATGCAGTGTAATATTATTTTGATCCTTTTCCCATTTATTCCTCCTCGTTCTCATCACCACCGCTACCACCCCAATTATAATACCCATGATCAAAATCATCATGCAAATCAAAATAAACAAAATAACCACATCCACCATCTTCAAAGATATTATGATCGTCGTCATCAAGATTGTATCGTCGTTATCATTATAACCGTCATTTGTGTACGCCAACATAATCATCATGTTTCATATTATATTATTATCTTGTGATAGTATACATCCTATGTTTCAAAGTAATTACGCAATACCCAACCTAACTATGTATGATATTTCCATAGATCATACCGAATGGTATTGTCTTCTTGCGACATTGATAATCTGATTAGAACGACAATTAGAGCAATTATGTTAACTATTATGGTGATGATGATAGTACTAATGCGAGGGAGGAGACTGAGACGAATATTTATGATGTCATACATAGATAGGGTAAGCATTTGCATACTAAATGACGTTAACAATTTATCGCGTTTTGTTCCTGCTTAAGTGAAACAACAACAAATTAGTAAATGTTTCACTACTTTTTTAAATTCTTCTAAAAAAACAAACAGTTCTATCAAGCTTAGCATATGATATATAGGCACTTCAATATCAAAGATGTTCCTTATAAATCAAAACAATTCTTATGTTAGCGATTGAAATACGTATATTAACGTAAAGTTAACCCACCGGTAATGTTCCGAGTTTAGTTATTTAGCTACGTAATGGAGACGCCGCGCTTTGGGATATATTTACCGGATTGGATACTGAACTACTTTGACACCGTGTGACTGGCAAACGTTCTTCAATAATAAGAGTACACACGGTTACAAACTACTTATGTCGAACATCAACCGTGCGCTGGCTCACACTGCTTAATGCCAAACCACATCTGTCAACACTCAAAGGACTTATTCGAATACTTCTTTTACAAACACAAGTGCAAACAATATTGCAGGAAAATGTCAACGGTGCATAGTGGAATTGATTGATTTTGTTAGTGCATGTTATTACATTTTAACTGTTATATATATAGTTTTACTTGTAAATGGTGACTTTAATGTATCCTCTGAAGTTCCTAGAGTTTCATAATTCCTTAATACTGTATACTTCTCTATATGAACAATTTGTTTTAAATGGATTTTAAGACTCGAGTGCATTTTCGTATCTCATTACAGCTCATAAATACTTTACAAATGTTTATTTTTCTGTAAATTGAAATACCGTACATTAAATGCCTGACTTACATGCAAAGTCTGCAGATTCAAATTGCATTTGTAATTTATAAAAGTGCCGATATCGTTGAAATTATTGACGACTTCTATAGTTGATCATTAAATGTCACATGTTTATCGTATCGAATTTACCGCTTTTGTGAAATAATCATGGTTTTTGTTTTTATGGGTTTACATTAAGCCCTCAATAATTAAAATACAGGTAAATGTTATCGATGTGGATCTGTACTTCTTCTTGTGATTTACCTTAAATTGCAATGAAAGCCTCAAATACCGATTTAATTAAATGGTATGTCAATTATGTTAAAGGCAGTCAGCTTAAAATCTTGTAAAAAGAAGTTCGAAATCTTCTACCAATAGTAAGAAAAGATTCAGGGATATAATATACCGTTGTCTCGGACCATCAGCGTAACTTTACTATTTAGAATATGCTTAATCCGACTGGAAACATGTTCTTATTTATTCTTTGCAGTGTATACCATACGTTATGTTTAACCATACAACTGTTTCAGTATATCAACGTTAACAACATAAATACTTTGTTTTCATAAAACAAAAAATATACAAATAGCATGATCTTTTGAAGATCCTCTTCTAAATCAAATTAAACAAAAATGCGTTTCATTGTAAATATAATTTAGTTATCCAACGGATAAGATACGTTAGACCAAGAGCTCTCTTACTTTATATAACGAAACAAAACAAATACCAACTTCGTTTTGTCTTATATGCAATTTTGTTTTGTCTTAAATGCAATTCTGTTTTGCCGTAAATTTAAAATTTTCATTTACATTAAATTTACATACAAATATGTATAGTCAAATATTTAGACCATTGGCATGCACTTCATTAAACAAATCTAAGTACATATACTTGTTGTATATTTCTATAAACGAAAGGATAAATATTTTTATAATTTACCTAGAATAATATATAACTCAATATCGCAACATGAATGCAAGGCTCTTATTGGCTCTGATTCGAACGTTTACCAAAGATTTAATTCTACTAGTCGTCTTCAGCGTGGTATGCGTAGCGCGCTCATGACTTGATTAAAATAAGACTAATCATATTTTGTTATCATTTTATCGGGTCCATTAATTGCCATCATAATCCATCGGTTAATGCTTGATAAACGTACTTGAATAGTGAGAGAGATATTTCATGTCATGCATAATATTGTTGCGAGTCCGACCGAAGATTAACATTCTGTTAAAATAATGGACTGCATGCTGAATTAAAAGTACCCATTGTCTGTTTCAATAACAGTCCAGTGTAATGTTTGAAACACTTTCGTTTTTGAAATTCAATTGATATTTATTTACAATGCACGAAATGCTGAAAAGAAAAAGAAAATTATGTTTTCATTTATTCATTTCTGTTACTTTCGTTATTCCTCCGCGATTACGCTTACAAATCAATGACACATATTCTGTAGAAAATTATTTGACAATTTCTATATCAAATGAAACTACATTTATTTAAAAAATAAAATAAATCGAATGTATAACATGTATGTTCTTACCCTGAGATATATATCATTTTGCAAAATATGTATAGACTTTTGTAATCATCAAGGTATACCAAATATTACCATGATCATAATAAAATCTAAACGTATATTCAACTCCTGTAAAACAAATTAATCTTTGTTGAATTGAATTTTAAAGTCACTTCTTATCTATTTACTAGTACATAGAAGATATGACCTTTTACAAAAGACAATTACTAAGGATGTTTCTGTTACAGCTAATTTACCAATTATATTATGTTAAGGTCCTGGCACATTAATCAGAACTCGCAAAACTAAATTAATTACAGGAAATTCCAATACGGTAATTGCGTCTGATACATACAAAAACAAAACGCAACTAGACAAAATACCTAATATCATTAGCAGATACAACAGTATTATGCTTAAATGATGAAATACACATCAACCTTGGCTTACTTAGGTCAAATTTTATTGGCATTTGTTTCAAGCCAATTAATACCCCCAGTGATTTTACTGTTTTTACAACATTATATGATGAAGGAACTATATGTTCTTAAAGTTTTTTAATCGAGGTGTCATGTATGGCCATTTATCGATATTTACGTTGTTGTTTCGAACTTTATCACACTAAATTAATAACCTAAAATAAGATGTACTCACACGTAATACAATAGCGAGGAAAATTTACTTCAACAGCTGTGTCTGTTCTGGGCATTGTAATGTATGTTCAATAAATGTAAATACAACGGCCACTTAACCAAATATACTCCACCCACATGCGGATATTACTAGAATACGCGAGCATTGCATGGGACGGTTGTACATTGTATGACAAGGAATTATAAGAAACAATCAATAGTGAAGCCGCGCGTATTGTATCGTTACTAACGAGGTCATTCTTGCTTAGATATATATGTAATGAAGTCAAATGGCTATGTATAAAACAAAACGAAAATGTTATCTAAAAATCGTAAGCATCTTTAAAATACACAACGGCCAGTGCCCGAACTACCTTCAAGTTACCAACCTTCTTTCACAACTAGTTCAAGAACAGTCCTCTCAAAATCTTAGAAATGCAGAAGACTATATTGTTTATCAAGAGGAAAATTACTTAAAAAGCCTCCTTATAACAAATATTTAATTTATGCGACGACAATCCCCAGTACTTCTACATAGGAGATAAAAATAAAATAAATTGTACATGCTTCTCGTGGTTTCCTTCTTGTGCATTGCCATTTTTGTTCAATACATTTGCAACCGTAGGAAAATAACAAATAAATAACCAGTGGTGGCTAGAATTTGCCAACACGGTGGGGATCGGTATAATTGGTTTTCTGCCAATACTTAAGATCCAATTAACATGTAATCTGTTTATACTTAAGCTGATGTTATCTAAAGGTCATTGCAAATATGTGATACGTAGTTGGTTTAAGTAGTATGGGTTGCAATAACATGTTGTGACCATTAAATAGGGGCTTAGAAATGAATATAATTGATATAGAGCACACTTATGATTATACACAACATGTTTGTGCAAATAATTGAAGTGTAATTGGTTACCAAAACACATAACTTATGAAAGAACTGAACAACAAAATCAAGTGTTAACTGCGTTACACGTTGTTTGTGTATTATTGCCATAAAATAAGTGAGCTGGGTGAAGGTTCTTTTTTTGTAGTTTTCTCTTAAACATATGGTGTTTAAGGTCTTGGTTATCCTCAAACAAACTATCATCTTCCATATATTATGTTCCTTGGGTGTGTGATACAACCTACATAACACTTAACTTCCTTCATCAATCGTGGTTTGAATATTGCTTGAAAAGATGTTAAATAATAGCGTATTACAGCGATTTCATTTAATAATGCTATTAAACTATTTTTTTTATTTAACACTATTTGATGAAAACTAATTCCCAATATATTTTCCCCCACTAGTCTCACGAGGGACTATTTTTCGAATTTAAACTTCATTTTGAATATAGTACATCATGGTATAAAATTTATTTCAAAATAGGACATTAACCTATTATTCTCTATAAATCGTGTTGGACAGCAATCTGTATTATATTAATACTAGTATGGGGCATTCCTGTAAACGTTCCGGAATGACAGTGTTATAATTTTAGACAATGCAAGTGTTGTTTGATGGTTAATGTTTTCTGACCTGTGATATGTCAACGTCATGTTGTCTTTAAATATGACATCATACGATGACATTTGTGTTATATCAGTTAAATCTGTTAACTTGCCCTTAAATAAAAGATTAGTGGATTTTAACAAAGAATTTGTCGCGTGACAATGTTTCTGGAATTTCACTATTTCTATATTACACTGTGTGTATTAAGTAGAAGATATCTCCGAACATGAGTTCAGTGTTGACATATTCAGTACTTATATGGAATTAAAAATATATCTAGTGTGAGTGTGAAACCTTGTCACTCGACTTAAATCAAATACTAGATGTTGGTAACAAGAATTCATCTCCTGCTAATGTTTCAAAAGTTTCATTTTTCGTTTATTTTAAGTCTTAGCTGTGTTCTTTTTAGTACTCATGTAATTGTTTTTGCTGTCCTTATATTAAGATGAAATTGTGTTTTTTGCCTTCGTCTTATGATTTGTTATTGACTCACAAGTTTGATCGATCAGACGACGGTTCCTTATAATAGGATTAAGCAGTATTTATTATTATACAATTTGACCATGACATACACATTTTACGAATGCAATTATGCATGAGAAATTAAGTAACTTAAACTCTATATGAATTCGTCGCCATAGATTTTCAAAGAACGTTGAAGATGTAAGCTCATGTCACTAGTAACAGCAATTATCAGCAGGTTGCGAATTATAGATCTAAGAATGCATATTAAGATATATTAACAGGCATAGCACTTGTATTTAGAGTGTCAGTATTAAAACTCGTATGATGTAGAACAGAAAAAGAGCGAGACTGGGTGAGAATACGAAAACCAGTAACGGGAGAAGGACACTCGACGACATTAAATAGGTTGGGCTGCTGCCAGTTATTAGGATAAACATTTAGACAACATGATATAAGACATATAGAACTAAAGTTTTGTTTTGCTTAGATGTAAGATTGTCACATCCAAACAGTAGAATGTGGCTAGTTAGAGACCTTTGGATATTTTCAAACAGATAATTTTGAAGAGATCATAGTGCTGAAAAAAGTGAAATTATAGAAGGAAAACAAAACTTGTTTAAGTTTCAATTTCTGCACATGAGCAAATAGGAGCGGCTCCAAGAGATTTTCGGGATAGGTCGTTATTAGGGAACTGCATTGAATGCGCATGCTTGCGTGGAAGATTTTATTAGCTCTTTTACCAATATTAAATAATTCAGACGGTTTTGTAAGATTATTTTTTGTAGAATCTGTTGTATGCTGTCGAGAGAAGCTCATCCATGGGGAGGGACGTCTTCTTTTTCAGTGTCCATCCAGCTTTTCTTCTGACGGCCTCGACGGCGACCTCCCTTAAGCGTGCCTTGGAGCTCAGTTCTGCGAAGTCGTGCCTGGTGCTCGTCAGCTTAATCAGATCGGAAGGAACGTTTTTCACACCCGTAGGTTTTTCTTCATTCAAACTGTGTACTGCCTTCTCAACCTCTGCCTTAAAAAGAAGAATAAGAGCTTGCATAAGGGACGCTTTGTTTGCGTTTTGAAGGTATGTAGTAGATGTAAAATCAATCTAATAAAACCCTATTGACGAGAAGACGTGTTTCCTTTTAGTAAGAAAATTGTAGAAAATTGTAGATATTTTTGTGTACACAGCGTGTTATTAGTTTGTCAACACAGCTCAGAAGAGATATTGTTCTTTATCCTGTCACCTGCCTTTAAATAAGCCTGATAACCAGGTAACCTAATAACCGAAAAGTTATTAGGCCAGTTGACCACTTGACCTCGAATATCCGTCAGTCTCTCTCCGTTGACGAAATACTTTTTTCTATTAACAAAATACCAAATACATGNTAATGTGCTACGTATAACTATAATTATTTCCGATTATATGTTTTATGTGTGGCTCAATTTCATTTATATCCGTTGACTTACACTGAATGTGCACACCATTTTGTTCAATTGAGTGTTCAAATAAAATTGAGTTTTTGTTTTGCTGTTGCATATTATTCTTTTCAAATTCTAACAATTAAAATATAACATTCTCGAATCGTTTTTAATTTCTTCTCATATTTTCAATAGGAAAGTATTAAAAGGAACGGTTAAATTTGAAACTAATTTTACGTTACACAATCGGTAGTTATTCGGTCGTTAGGAATGTTGCGAACATGTAGGAGGCACGACCAGATAGTTATTTTGTTATGTCAATAAATCATTTGTCTTTGATAAAATGTGTTAAACGTATAATTCAATTTTTTGTAAATGTGACATGATAAATAGAATAATAGGTTGGTGACGTGGATGGAGAATGGTTATCTGGCTCGTCGGAGGATCTTATTGGGTTCGCCTTCGGCTCACTCGATAAATTCCTCCGCCTTGCCAGATAACCATTCTCCATCCACGTCACCAACCTATTTTTCTCTATATGGTTGGCTGAAACGGAGGGATCGGATTTCAAAACATTGGCTTCCACGATGATGGGAAAATTATGCTTTCTAAACAAAATTGAAATACTTTTAAAGGCTATTTCTTAACAACCTTTTTTAAGGATTTCGGGGCTTTATAGATAAGATCCACGAGCTTTTGGTGGATCCATGGATTTAAATGCATCGTTAACGTTCTGAGATACGTCCTGATGTGATTTAGTGATGTTTGAAAAGCTGTGATAAGTTTCTTCGTGTTTTGGTAAGAAATTTTCCTTCAACTCCGTTTTTTACGATTAGTAAAATATGCAGAAAAGGAAACAATTGGATAGCACAGTATAAGCGCATATTAAACACGTGGTTACAAACATTTTTGTTATATACAATTTGATCAAATATTGCTCTTTTGATTAAATATGTGTGATAGTTATTGAACTATCTTGAAAAAACCTATACCTATTTACTCCATAGTCGTCAATTAATTAATTAGACTTAGGCATGGCTGTCCTGTACAATAGCGTTCGTTTTTCATCAACAAATTGTTACAACAATGAATGACAAACTACCAACGTACAGTCATTACGTATTTGGTGATTGCCTTGGTTTGCATTTCGATTACAAAACCTTGGACAATATAGAATTGCAGAGAACTTACGTGAACGTGTTTTTGCGAGATTGATTTACCTAATTGTTCCATTTTTCAGTGAGACTGGCTTTGTTATTACGTCTAGAAATGCGATTACCAGCTGAGCAATAAACAATAGAAAGACTAATTAGATATATTGGTACTGAAATGTGAAATATGAGTTCTTACTAATTAGTCTGTCTGTTCAATAATGAGTTTTTAAGTCACTTATTTCCGTTCTTAAAATGGAATATTTGCTCTTAAATTTGTAATAAACTCAGTGGTACAGGGAAAATAAATCAAATTAATTTGATGTAATTTGTTTCACGTTAGCATATGCATTTCATTAATACTAAGAAAATAGCTTATTTGCAATTATCTGAAACTACGGTGTCTTTTATTATGTACACTCGAGGGATTGTCCAAATCTAGGTTACATTAAGTTTCATCGTCCAATACCAATATATCCAATTAACATTCTGCCAGTTTAAAGCTTCGCATATTCACAGTTTTTAAAGTACAGGGAACATACATGATGCGTTATTGTCTTCATAATAAGAAGCTTAGCCATAGAAATACATAAGGGCTGTGGGAATATTGGCAAATAATGGTCGAGTAATAAACACTCGGACTTCTTAATTTCCAATTCGTACGACAAAGTGTTACTACAGTTGCAACAGCAGAAGATCACTCCTAATATCACTACGAGGTCTTTTATATCAGGCTAGTTTCGAGTTGTCATACAACTAGACCCAGTCATACACACATGAAAACACAAACACTCGGGTTCCCGCCTTTAAGCTGTCAATGCAAAAAATAGCATTGTGGTATTAAACTGATTTAACCCTTTGCATGCTGGGAAATTTGTCGTCTGCTAAAATGTCGTCTGCTGAATTTCTAAAATAAGCATTTTCTTCACTTTTTTTCAAAGACCACTATCAGAATAGCAAACAGTTTGGATCCTGATGAGACGCCACGTTCTGTGGCGTCTCATCTGGATCCAAACTGTTTGCAAAGGCCTTCAAAATCCGGTTCCAGCGCTCAAAGGGTTAAAAACAAGTAAAACATGTCAACTACAACCAGTCTTTTGATTTAAAAAACATCTCATATGCAGCTGTCGGATTTCAAATCAGGAACAGATCTATATATACCACTGAATGATTAAACCATTGTTTTTGCAAGATGTCATCCAAATCAAGCAAAATCACTTTTTATGGATTTAATTAACTTATTTACTTTGGGTTTTGTAATCCGATAGAGAAGGAGCCACAATTTAATACTTAGAGTATTACAGGTCAGGACAAATACTGGTTAAATATGTTGAGTAAAAATACTAAACTGTAGTTTGTTTCAATAGTAGATGCCGAATCTTCAGTATTTTGTCAAAAACAAATTCTCCGTTTTCACAAATAACGCTGACCTATCGTATAGTGTCAGTAAAATAATGACAATTTCTATTGTTTGTGATTTTTAAAGTACAGGCTGGATGTTTGGTTTGTACATGTTACATGGTGGACTAGTTCAGAGCTAACAGGCTCCTTATGTTTAAGGTACACATCTTTTATATTATTAAAGAAATATGACTTAATAAAACTTCAAAAAATGACAGAGTTGGAAAGCAGCAATATCATATCAAAATATCAACCAACGTTAAAAAGGACGGGTTCTCCTGTTGAAAATGTTGATAGTAAAGTGGCGTTTAAATTTAAGGCAAACACGTGTACAGTTTTAAAGATATTGTATACACAGTTACCATGATGGATGGGTTAATTGGCTTTCTGAACGAACCCACGGACAGATCGATGGTAGGCGTATTCATGTCGTGTTCTGAGAAAACTGGGCATAATGTTTGTGCGTAAAGTGTCGTCCCAGATTAGCCTGTGCAGTTCGCACAGGCTAATGCGGGACGACACTTTCCGCCTTAACTGGGTTTTCGCTAAGAAGAAACATCATTTAAACGAAAAAGTCCATATTTATAGCGGAAATTGTCGTCCCTGATTAACCTGTGCGGACTGCACAGGCTAATATGGGATGACAATTTACGCACAAGCATTATGACCAGTTTTCTCAGAAAACGATACATTTATTAATGAGCAGTGATTTAAATATTCGTTCTTCATAGATTGTGCAATGACTATGTATTATCATTAGGATGACGACTTTTACAGACGCTGTGAATGCGTAGTAGCGGGTTTCATTTTCCTGACGATACCATATATCATCGTGTCTGACAGTGTCATTAACTCGTCAAGCGGGAACATGGATGGGAATATATCAGAGTCTAAAAGAGAGAATTTTCGAATTAATGTGTCCTTATCCTAGATTGTGTATCTAAGATTAGGCTGTTGGTCATTGTATAAATTTACGCCATGACATATCTCTCCTTAAGCCAACGCATTTGATGAGGCATGTATCTGGTCTGTTTAAATCAAGTATTATCCGGGGTTACTAGCGGAAAACAGTCGCTTTAGTGATTTAGTGATGTTTAGAATTGTATTGGAAAACGAAAATTAAATCTCAATAACATGTTATTTTTTAACATGTGTAACTGACACAGAATCGATATATCAATCGCAGTGATTGCTGCTGTTGCTTTTTTTAATAATTACGTGTTGAATAGTCAAAAAACACACAAATATGTTCACAGAAACAATAGGAAAAAAAGTAACAACACTATTATTAAGCAACAAAGACGCACACATTATGAAACGTTTTCCTTACATACTCATGGGAAACAATGTAAGACTCATTTATGAAGTAATTTCGTCCGTGGTCATAATACTGCTATATTAACACATTTGGCTACGTCACTCGTGAAATAGTGGTTTTTCTATAAGAACTCATAAACAATGAAATTTCGAGCATTCATCAAAAAGAAACAACTATCCTATATATGCCATCGTATACAAAGAGACACACGTAATTGCCGCCAATGCTATGGTGGGTATCCGTAATAAATTGTAGATTATTAAATCATAGCAAATGTTGAATAAGAGATCGTGGTGATTGACGTTTCCTTCATTAGGTTATACCGCGGGGTTTCGCAATTAGAGTTACATAAGAATCTAGCTATAAGTTTGTTACATAAATGTTCTCTTCTTTCCTATATGCTGATTAATGAGCATATATATCGAACCAACACAGGCTTTCAAAAATGTAAAGATACATCGTAGCTTTGGTACAATTATAATTGCTTAAACTCATTTATATATTAAGTGTTGTGCAATGATCTATATTTGTTAGATTAACCTATTTGAGGAGACATTTAGTAATACCTTGTATTCCTTGCCCTTCGAATGTCATACCCAAAACATAAGTTATCGTTAACGCGTCAGATCAAAACACATTTCTTTTTAAATCAACTAATATGTAAATCGTTGTTCTTTTCTAGTTACCCACAAGCGTTCCCACTTAAGGAATATAGGTTTGCATAATGGTCTTTCTTTGGACAATCCATAAATTGGAATCTGCAACTAATTAAAAAAAGTAGTACAACAGATATCGTGATGAAACGAGAAAAACACATCACATTCATGTTCACGGACACTTTGAGAATCAGACATGACCTTTTATTTTTTGCGTGAGGTTAAATGCCATCTCACAGCTTCTTCAAATAAATTAAAATCATAAATCATAAAAATATAAGTAATGTTATTACAATGGAACGTAAATCACAAACAGCCTAATTTGGAAAATTCTCTTCAGGCGTTTAGTGGAAGGACATTTTAGGAAATATCCAAACATAATATTAAGAATATATATATCAACCGTCGATGACATCGAACGGCGTAGAAGATACCAACTCATCTGTGAGGTTTATTGAGATCCCCCACCGTTGCAATGCTTGTTAGTGTTTGTCCACATAGAGATTAAATTTCATATGGAAGATTCGTTAATGGATTTGCTAGAAAAAAACACCCTTGTTAAAAGTTACTAATTAATCCATTGTCATAATGTGTATGAGTTGTCGGTTGTTTGTGTTTTGAAGACCTGTAAATACATCTTTTCTCGTGGGAATCATTTACGAAAAGAGCGGAAATATCTCAGTAGCATAATATTCTTATCTCTGACAAAAGAAATATTGTAAACATGTTGCATTGTCACCGGAATCACATCTTACAAGATATATTGCTTGCAACTGAAAATGATAGAAATATACGCCCAACCCCGCGTCACTCAATCGTAAACTCCAGCTTTGCCCCTGTATCAAAGAGCGATATGAAGTTTATGTAAATTGAATTAATTGATGTGTGACTGGAAGGGTACGTAGCTGTAGGGTCCTTATGCTATATTTTTGCAGCAGCCACTGTTTGGAATGAACAGACGACATCACATTGTGCCGTGGGTATTTTTAAACGTTTGTCTTATGCAGATTGTAACAAACCATCAATGGTTTATATCACACAAATTACGAAATCATGTTGTAACAGGCCGACATAATTTCTCAAACATCCGTCCGTTGATCTCGGTTTGTGAATACGATAGCCGTAAAAGCGTTTAGCGGAATTGATTCGCCTAATGATATCATATTTCAGACAACCGGAAAATGATATTTCCTCTCGAAGTCTAATTTCCGTGTGTGAAGTTGACGTAACAAAGCCAAACGCAATCGTAACAAGGCGAAGATATGGTAATTGCATATGACAATGATATGTGTTATAAAATTGTTTCGTAATTCGCTGCGCGATGATTGGAGCGCTGTAATGCTTTCACGCTATTTACGTTTTTGCTTGTGTTGTTTGGTTGTTCAACGGCACTTTTATGTAAATAACAAAACCTGCTGTTTTAAATATCGAATATTTTGGGTTATATATTTCCAAGATATTAACTATATTGTACTGCTTTATTGAATTCAAAAAGAAAACTCAATTACATTCATTAAACAATGTGTGTGTATGATTCGTTGCAAAAAATGTTTATCCAACAAGACTGTTCTGTTCTGCGTTTTGTTAATTGCATGCTACAGCATATTTCACATATCTTTTAGCTGGACCGTTGGGCCATATAATTGTCAATAGTGCTACATTAAGGATATCATCTACATACGTTTACTTGCACACTACGCTTCACCAAATGCATGTCCAATTGCTAATTCGCTTCTTGTGCCTTTTATGTTACGTGAATAATAAATTTACTCAAGTTGTGAGCTATAGTCTAAGGGAGAGCATTTCCACATAGCCGAGCTCTTTCAGTATTTGTGTTTTAAAACATTCAATAAAATAGTGTATAGGCGATAATGGATTGCATAGTTTAAGTGTATGTTTAAGCCAATTGTTTTCACGATGGATAAAAACATTTTTGATATTTTAAAACTTGATCAAATATAGCAATTGTTATGAAATATTCATGGTGACTGTTGCTTTACAAACTTATGAAAACACATCCATATTTACTCAAGTGTCTTCAATAGATTAAATAATAATTCGGAGTGACGTTCGTGAACAAAATTGTAATTGCCTTTGTGTGCATTGCGATTAAGAAACCTTTTGACAATAAAGTGTTGCAGAGAACTTCTGTGAAAATGTTTTTGTGAGATTACTTTACAGAATTGTTTCTTATTACAGTGAGCCTTTCAGTGTTTTTACGATTGCCAGCTGAGCAATACACAAACGAAAAACTAATAAGATACTTGTACTTAAATATGAGTCCTTACTAATTAGTCTGTCTGACCCGTAATGCGTTTTACCGTCTCATCTTTTCCGTTATTATAAAGGCTTACTTACTCGTAAATGTATGATGCACTCAGTAGTCAGGGAAATTTAATTAAAATAATTTGATGTAATTTGTTTATGTTATTCCATCCGCATATATATTATATTTATACTTAGAAAATCAAACATTTGAAAATAGAAAACATCGCTACATATATTCCGGGCATTGTCCAAAGTCAGGGTGCGTTAAGTGTCGGTAATTCACCAGCCAATACCAATATACCCAATTAACATTCTGTCAGTTAAAAAATACGCAACTTGGTTATTATTAAAGTCCAGACCACACGCATGATGCGTAATTGTTTTCATACTGAGGTGCTTGGCTTTCGCAATTTGATAGTCTACGAGTCAGAAATTTATGTTTAGATATGAGTATTACTGTTAGGAAAAGTGATGGTGTCTTGAACAGACACTTTGTGAATGCTTATAAGCCGCACTAATTTTCATGATGATACCATATTTCATGGTGTCTGACAATTTAATTACCTCTTCAAGTGGGAAAGTGAACAGGCATGTATCACCATGAGCGCGGTATGCTTAAGTGAGTCTAAACGAGATAGTTGTCGATTGAATGTACATTATCATAGCTTGTGTATCTAAGATTAGACTGATTGTCATTGTATATATTTTGAACATGATATATATCTCCTTAAAGGGTCCTGTTCAATGTTGGGAAAATTGACAAAATTGATAAATGGTTCAGATTTTCAAATTTTCGTTGTTATTGTGTTAATTGCGATAAAACAATAATACTGAACATTTACCATGCTCAAAAATATCCATTAAATGCATCTTTTGAAGATTACAAAACCTGAAAATTATAAAGCGTTACAAACGCGAAACGATTGAATAATTTTGGGGAGTTCGGTATGTATCGTTATATTTTGTGACGATTCCTGTATTACGTATATAAACTATACAATACGTAGTGAAGTCACCTGTATAATCATGGATGGCGGAGTTGTTTAAGCGTTAGACTTTTACTCAAAGGGTCAGTGGTTCGAGTCCAGGTTTGGGTAACTTTTTTTTCTTTTTAACATTTTATGCTTGTTTCATTCTGGAGCTTTTTAGTTCCGATGTTTACATTTGTCAATTTAAAGCATTTAATAGCAAATTTCAAAACATGCTAAAATCTGATTTTCGTTTTTTGTAAAATGTCATTAAATCTATTCACTAACAAATCTATGAATTTTAATATTCTTAACTAGTTATAAAAGCAAGAAAAAAGTTGAATACAAATATTGCCGTCCACGAAATTCAAACCATGGTCATCTGGAAGCAAAAGCAAACGCACTTCCACTTCGCCACGCAAACTTTCATATCGAAACCTGAACCATAACCACTATACTAATACTCGACGTATTTTCCGAAATAACGAGGAAGCGCTATAATTAGTTTTCCTATTTCGAATGATGATTATCCGTTAATGAACCAATATTTTGAACATTTTTCATAGTCAAGAGCGTAAGTTCGCTTGATGAAACATAATGCATACGTTCGTTTTTGAATATATTACAATTATTTTGAAATTACTTAACTGTGAACAAACGTATTCGTTGAGGTATCTGGGTTGTTGATTCAATCAATTTTTTTCTGGGATTATTCGCGGAAACCAGCTTGTGTATGCTTTTGTGTTTTCAGTTTAATTGAGAATTGCATTGGACAACGAAAATTAAATCTAAGTGAAAACAATATTTTAACATTTTTCACTGAAATGAACATCGCTATATCGATCGAAGTTACTGCTCTTGTTCTATAAACGGAAATGAATGCGTAATAATAATAGTCACAAATATACACACATATATGTTCACCTTAAACTACATGACAAAACAGCAAGAACACTGTAATTCAACTACAACGACGTACACATCATTCAAATATATTCACACTTGTGACTACGTCACTCATGAAATAGTTTTTCACCAAAGACACCACACCGTTGCGATGACATACACTAAATTGCCGACATTTCTGTGATGGATATCCGTAAAAGATTGTAACTTATTAAATCATAGCAAATGTTGACTCACTGTCCGTGATGATAGCAATTTGGTCCATTATGAGAGACTGCGGGGTTCTGCAATCAGAGTTACATTAGAATCTTCTGGCGATTATTTTAATTTACCGTATTCTACTTTTCTAAGGTCCGTCTTTTTCAAATTAAAATGCTAAAATGTACGTTACATAGGAAACATGCATCGTGAGTATAAAGAGTGCATACAACCTCTGTCTTCATGTATGTTTACTCTTAATGATTGAAAGTTATGATACCAAATGTGTTTAGAAAACCATTTCGATCTATAGACTAAACATACGAAAAATGTCCTAGCTGCTGTAATTAAATATCAACCTTCGTGGAAATCACTTATTATCAAATAACTGATATAGTTTGGGTTTTTCTCTCGTTAACATGTAAACAATTTAAAAAAATACTTAACATACGATCGATTTAATACAATTACCGGTAGACATATTCGAGTAATGCATGTTTATCGCTTTCATTACTGCTGTTCATATAAATCAAATCATGAAGTAGAACAACCACTCTTGCTTAGTATTAAACACATATTCAATACACTGTTACATGCATTAAAACATGTAACACACTAGATTTGTTTAGCATACTTCTCTTCCGGTATTCGAACAATGACGTTCGTTTAAAAGCTTCTTTGTATACCACTCGGTCCTTCTTTGTATACCACTAGGTAACTGAAACATACGACTCAACAAGTTTTTTCAATTAAATTAAATGTTAAGCTTCATTACGGCTACTAATGTTATTTTTATTAATACCATGCCACACCATATAAATATGCAACCAAGAGATAAACTTTTTATAATAATGTTTTAAATGTAAAACTTAATTATGTATTTGCATTAAGATCTGTATAAACCACACTGCGCTACTGTTCTCATAAGGATCACAGAAGACTTTCTTTAAAAAACAATCACCTTTATCACATTATAATGTAAATTTATTGCTTTGTTTATATAACTGGCATGCACATGAAAAAACATGTGTTGTCATTTGTACTTATAACGACAATCGTCATTATGTTTAATGCAAATATTAAATTTGGAAACACCATTATAAAACATCAATCAACAGCAATCGACCTTGGGGCGTTGTTGTGACATAGTCTGCACCAGCTTGTGTCATCTCTACTTGAACGTTACATTAACAATGATTGATTGAGCATTTAATTTATGTGTGTTAACCAGTTTATTTTTAATGGATTACATTAAGATACAATTAAACATGACCACGAAGTAATTAATTATAATGACAAACATAGTTAAATATGTACATTTATAATGAAAGGCGGTTAATTGTAACCGTTGACATAAAGCGGGCGATTGCACAAACATTAATGGATTATGACATATTAATTGTTTGCTAGCCCTGTTAATCTAAGTGTACTTCATACTGTAGACATCAGATCAACATCGGATAGAGGCACATTAAACTGGTTTATACTATTTTCTGCAACACTTGTCGTATAAAATGACACAATCGAAATAATTGGATTTACTTCTTTTTGTTATTGACATAAACATTAGACATACAAACATGGATATGCTTTTCCTTAACATTATACATGTGCTAAGTATTTTTTTAATTGTGAGGTCAAGCTCTAATGTACAAACAAGTGTGATGTCAAAATCGTATGCACACAACGCAGGTACGTATTCTAACCACTACATATTGCAACTTATTGTTTAGTTTATATGTATACAGTATCGACTTAACGTTCAATATATAGAAGTGTTAATTAAAAAAATCTTTATAATTTTCTCCAGGTCCATTTAAACATCAAACTGAACATGTCAAAATCCGTATTATATTAAACCATTAAAAATAAAAATGTTATTTAGTTTTGCGATTCACATTTTGCGTTGTCTGTGCATGGTGGTAGAACATTAAATGTGAACAACAAATAAACGGAAACTATATAAAATATTTTAAAACAAATTAAACCAAATATATAAAAGACCACCATCATAATGAATGTGTCTTCCCACAAGCTCGATTTATGTACTGTGTATATGTTATTTACATTATTATTTCTGTAGCAGTCAGCATTTAGATGTAGTTTTTTTATTATCTGTTTTAATTCTTCCCTAGGTACATGTCGCGATGATTATGAAATGGCTGACACATTCTGTTACAAGTTCTATGACAAACATCGCTTTACGTTCAATGAAGCCGATGCAACGTGTGATCGGGATCGTGCGGCTCTCATCAAACTGGAAAGCTTATCTATGTTGAATGTTGTTAAGAAAATCATACAAACAAAAGGTATTCAATACTGTGTAGCTCACTTAAGCATACTGCGCTCATTGGGAGAGTTTGTGATCGCCTGTTGTTCGCTCTTGCATCGTGCGTCTTCGACTTAACACGTTATATTGCGAATTATGACATTAATGAAGGTTGGTCTATTTCGAAACTGTGTTGTGTGGGTACATTAACTATGACACCATGTTAAATTAAAGAATCAAATGGATCATGATGGCCCTATTTCGCTTACTACACACAAAGCAGAACACACACGCACACTCGCGCACACACACACACACGCACACACACACAAACACACACCAGTAGATAATCAGATCTTGTGTTAATAGATTCAGTATTATATAGATAAGCTGTTATTTACATGCTTTGTTATTATACATATATTTTTATATTAATTCATTATTGAACTTGATCAAGCTGATGTATTATTTATTTCACCGTTATTAATTAACTGTGATATGTGGAACGTCACCAGATCAATAATAACTTCCATTGGTTCCTTTTTAACTAGCTTGCAAATAAAAGAAATAGAACAGTAATAGAAATTTTATGAACACTAGAGGCCACATTTGTTAACTAATCTGTATGATACTTGTTCAATGCAACGTCTTTTTTTTTTTTGCCCCTCAATTGATCCATATAGAATATTTTGATCGTTGTAAAACAGTTTTTTTTTTCACGCATAGCTGAAAGATGTGTTGTCTTTTTATTTTTGTTAATGTGTTGGTTCTTCTCTTGTTCTTCTCCCTTTCTGCTCTTTTTCTGTTCGTTTTCTGCTCTTTTCTGCTTTTTTTCTGCTCTTTTCTGCTCTTTTTCTGCTCTTTTTTTGCTCTAGTTCTTCTCTGTTTCGTCTCGTGTTATGCTCTTTCAGAACAATAATCTATTTACTAAATTTGCATTATTCTCCTTACACATATGTGAGCTGAAATACATTTATAGAGCTTTGACAACGTATTGTTTTCAAAAATTGTATAATTGTCGAATAGAGCTGGGAAAATATCCAAATAACCTAACCATCGATGTCTGGGTTGGTGCTCGAAAGCTTCACTACTCCAGTGGATTTTTGTGGAAAGATGGGACACATGTGTCTGCGAATCTCTGGGATGAAGGTGAACCCAATAGCTCAAATGGCGCAGAAAACTGCATGGAAGTGGTACATGAGACGGATCATTACCTGAATGACGCCCCTTGTGATTTTAGACAAGTCTTCATATGCCAAGGTAATATTTACCTATTTGTCTAAAAAATATAACTACTAAATCATACACATAGGCTCTGTTGACTGTAATGACTGTAATTTATTGCATGATTGACCACAATCTCTACTTAACATGCATATAGAATTGTGATATACAAGATACAGACTTCTAGACTTCTACTTCTAGGAGTATGCGTTAGTAGGTGTTGTGAGACGTTTATTTTGGAAGTAAACTATTCCGTAAAGTTTGGATAAAGTTGAGCTAACATAAAATTAATAATAACTAATGGTATTTTAATTTAGTTATTTACAAAGTATAGTAATTGAATACATATTCTCCTTTATAGCTGTTTATTTCAATATAGATGTTATGACGCATTTAAACTTAAACAATTCATGAAGAAATCATGGCAAAGTGTGAGTTTCTTGCGCTAGTGTACAAGACAAATACTCAATAAGTTGATTTATGCATTCTAACGCAGTGACTCGTCTAAGTCTAAAATAATTAGCTTTGTTGTTTTTAAGGTAAACCATCCATCATTAGATCGTCCATTTCTATGAAGTCTTGCAATAAATCGGCAGTTCCGAACGATGCCGAAAATGTATGGCTTACGACAAAGAATACCCATAACACCAAATCCGTGAAAAATGTTTCAAAAAATAGTGTTACAATAGTTGAAATATAAAATGTCTAGCACGACACGTTAAAAGTTCAAATAATGTGTATATGTATGCTAGTAAGAGATTGCTATAAACAAAATGTAATGGGTAATCCTAATATTGCTTATGGTGGATGGAAAACCTTAGTTGGTTTGTTACGTGCTGCATTTCGTTTTGGCGTTTGGTTATGTGCTTATCATGTTTGTTCAATTTATACAAATTTGTCACAAAATATAAAAACGATCCAAATGATGGCAGAAAACGCTTGTTCAAATTAATTGCGAGTGATTACATATATTGTATAAGTTAAAAATGTGTATATATATTTTATTTTTATTTGGTCTAACAACACAAGAGACAGTGAATTTCGGTGCGTTATCTAAATACGTACTCAATAGAAACTATATTTATGTTCTGAAGATACGAATTATGCTGCTATTACAGAGAATAAGTAATTATACCGTCTTTATTACGGCACAGGGCCTGTCCGCATCCCCTGGAACTTATATTAACTTATATGAGGCGACGTTTCCCACGCAGAACCAAATTTCTGCCTTCAAGACCATACTTTGCGGCCAAATCCCAAAATCAGGTATTGTCAAAGCATGATTTGATCTAACACAAACTTCCCAAAGTGTTTATAAATAATGTAGCACAGCTAGATGTTTGAAGCTCAAGAATCAGAAGGCTAACTAAACGGTCAGGGCACATCTGATACCAAGCGATAAAACGTCAAAATGTTGTTTTTCTTGCCCGAGCTATTTCTGACTGAAAATAAAGCCCCATTCCCATATGCACTGATGGACACGGCAGTCCCGGATCGCCCCGGATCCACCCGGATCAAGAAACGGGACGAACCGGGACGATCCGTGGCCTTTTGGGATTTTTGAGCGTCGAAGGTCTTCCAAAGATCTAACGGACCAACCCGGTATCAACACGCCATCAACTCGGCGCCCACGCGGACTGTCCCGGACAGTCACGGCAGAGCTACGGATCTACACGGNTATGATGTTCGGAGTGGATCATTCTGCAATCAATTATCGAAGGTGTAACCTCGTATACATAGCTAAAACGTAAAAAATGCCACCTTAAATGAAGCGTATTGTCAAAGTTTGCCTTCCAGTTCCCAAAAGATCCTCACGGGCAGCATCCGCTACCGGTGAAGAACAGCAGTAACAATGAGAAACAAGCTCGAAGCCCAGATCAAGATTGCCATTACATTTACAAGTAGATGAACAACCATCAGCACCACCCACAGAAAGGATAAGGGTCTGAAATAAGCTCCACACGGACAACCAAGGCACATATACGGCTGTCCCCGGACCCCATACGGAAGCTACACGGACCATCCCGGATGGTGCTTTCATCCCGGATCTTCAAGGATCAACACGGCAGTTTTGAACTTCCCTCCCGGAGTGCCAAGGACATTCCCGGACGTCCCAGTACCTACACGGAGCTACACGGCGGCTACACGGTTCACATGCCGGCATCTGTATGGGACTGGGACTTAAAGGATGCTAATATTCCCCATAACCTGATGGTGTGTCGGCAACATGATTTATCCTTTTCGGTCCAAAGTTAAAGTCACGTTTTAAAATAATAATGTAAATGTTGTTTTTTGTATTTTTGTTTCAAAACTTCTAAATGCCGAAAACTAGTTCAATATTACTCTAAATTGGTATTCCACATTCCTATGACAATGCGTCATGCACGGGTTGCATACTTCTAACTAAAATCACAAGGTCACAACATCAATATTTAACATTTGGGGCTGGTGTCCATGTACCCTTCAATTTGCAACTGGTTTTCTATAATGTATACAATTTTGTTAGTTACTACAGTGTTTTATGCCATAGCTTTTTATCAGCAAATATATGTTAAGTGGAGTGGTTGGGTATTGTTCGCCTAAAAGTATACCTATATTTGAGTATCACTCTGTTTTATGTTTGCACACAACACATAATGCGCTCTTGCATTTCACATGCACACCAAATGTTGTCCGCTTAAGCTGTGCAACATTGCGTAAAAATCATATATATATATTCACAACACATACCTTCGAACAGTTGTTCAGCAACAAAATCAAATCGTTCAATGATTATCTATACTTGGAATAGCTATTTAATGTACTCCAACAACAACTATCGGAGCATAGTCCAGAACATTTGAAACAATTGATCTCACCGATTCTATGGGGGTAATATATTCTACAAACATTTTACATTATTGATATTGTATACCATAATTCATCGAATGAAAACACAGCGAAACTTAATCGGCACCAACAGGTGAAACCCCTTATTATAAAGCAATGTTTTTTATTGTGGCAATAAAAAGCAAAATAGAATGACACCGCACACAATCAATAGTAACAGCACACAATCACTAGGCATTGAACAACAAAACCACACAACAAACACACAAACTTATTAATAAAACTGAGATCGCCGCCTTGAAACGTTGATGCAAAGCATGTGGGGTTTTGAAATTGTTTTATAGAGCTTATACTTTACACTTGGCCAAGAGTTAATAATACAACTCAAAATTAATAAAAAGAATCACAATACAAATTCGAATAAAATATAAATACATGTTTATGTATTAAGTTGTATTAGCCATTTAACAACTAATTGGTTTGAAGCAAACCATGTCAACAAAATGGATACGCACACAAGATAAACATATTACTACGTGCTAAAATTAATTACGTCTTATTATCAATCTATTCTTATTGTATCGTACGCTTCAAACACGTTTAGTTGTTCGGTGAATGTATTGTCGCGTATTATACAGCAATTAGTCAAGTACTAAAACAACACACGCTGACGGTAGCACAACATGTCTTTCTATAATGTTTCTGAAGTTTCAATAATCCTAGATATGCGTGAAGCAAGTCACACAGAATAGAAAATCGAAGACGGAGGAAAATATATAACACATTAAAATCGATAACTTGTTTCCTTTCCCAATCTCAAATTTGATTCATTTCGTTTTGCGTATTATCTCCGCAAAACGAATTGCTTACCTTTGATGCATCATACATGTAAGTCAGTGATTATCCGCTTTCGAAATAAGGTAACTAAGTAGATATGCGTTTTGTATGATTCATTTATTGCATGCTAAACATGTTTCATTTCCAGCACGAAGGTTAACAAAGAGTAGTCCAAAGGTATGCATTGTGTCAAATGTGGTAAATGCATGGGTTAAATCTTACAATATTACAAAAATACTCATTTTGTATAACACATTAATTATAATTTAATCGAATTGATGATCAAGTACTTGTTTGTAAAATCGATATAATCTTTGCATTTTGTATGATATATTTCGTGTGTGATTTGTCTTTCATATAGTTCGGATATTCGTCCCAGCAACATCACCATTTGTAACCACATCTGGACAGTCAGACTCACCAGACACCAGTCGCCAAACAGACATGACTACAACTGCATTACAGGAAAATCTTGACGCACAACGCATCTCCATAATTGTAGCAGCATCCGTATCGTCGGTGCTTGGACTTCTGGTGGCAATCCTAGTCTTTTATATTTGCGTTAAGAGAAGGAAACATCGGCAAGTGAACTTATTTTAAACATAGTGAAGACTTGAATAAATTTCCGTCAAATAATAGTATTTTGTATAATAGAAAACATATAAATATTCACACTTTCGTGTGAGATATACATAAACATACTTGCTCGTTTTCGTTTGATGACAAATGCAATTACGTGAATTTGATTTAAGATATTCTTTTAAGATCGACAACTTATCAACACAGTGCAGTAACCGAAAGATCACCACCAACCATTGAGAGACCTGATGACCGAAGACAGGTCGAAGATAATCAGTATGGTTATATCATTGGCCGATGTTCTCTGTACGATTTACCCTCAGACTATCAGTGTGAGTATGCCGTCCCTACAGACGAAGACCGATGTTCCGTATACGCTTCGGTCGAGGACAATCAGTATGAGTATAGAACTTATTATAATATAATGTGCTCCAGTATTGATTCCTCGCAAATTATATAACTATTTATAAAAGTTAATATATATCTTTTTCGCGTGCAATATATCTTAACCAAATAGATCGTTATCGTGCGTTGACCAATAAAAGTCATCGAATTTTATTTATGCTTTTAAGATCGTCAGTTTATCAACGCAAAAACAAAGAAGTAACAGAGAGATCACCACCCACCATAGAGAGACCTGATAAACGATGTTCTATATCAGCCGAAGGAAATCCGAATGATTATATTATCCCTACAGACGGTAAAACAATGTTTCTTGCTATTGAAATGGTGTTGCTGGATTACGATTTTATAAACGGCATATCAAATGTTACTTTTGTATCTGATATAACTATTTCATTAATAGCATTGAAATATTAAACTAATTCTCGCACAATTTAACAACGACAAATATATCTTTCGAGTACTGCGTATCGGTGGGTACGACGTATCGATGTAATCCGAAACATGCCACATATCTGCCCCGTGACTTCTTAGTTCCAGTGCCGATTTTTTACCAGTTTTTTTCTCATGGTATAAATGGGAAAAAACATTCCAGAAATGACCTGTCTACGGGTAGTAAGTTTTCTTGTATAACATTATACCGTTTCATTCTCAAAATCTTTCACAGTTGCATACGTTGTGTTAAGGATTGAGAGGGTATTTCACGAGTTTCGATTGCTATTTTACCGAATGGAAACATCCCATAGTAAAATGAAGTCATACGGCGCTGCGCGCGTTTAACGGGGCTGGTTTTTTTTTACATACATGTATAGTCATGCTGCTTTGAATACTTTACTCGTTAAAACTTCATACCAGTTAATTAAAATAAAATATTGCTTTTTTCGTGGATATTTTACTTGGGTGCTTCACAAAAATATATGTTTTATTTTCAATTGCCCAACATCACCAAATTTAAGCTGAATTTAACACAATGTGACATTTTTAAAACTGAATTGACATGAGAGGACTATCAAGTTCAAGTTATTGTTATGTTGTTGTCTAAATGTGTATTCATTTTAATATCATTCTCTTATTTTTATATATAATGCACTTATATGTTTTAACTATATACCGGTACATAAAAATATGCTAACAGATAAGATAAAAGGTAAAAGTTTATGTATTCTGTTTAACTTACAATCACTATTAGCTAGAACACCAATGACTGGTCTGAAGTTTATGTAAGTAATCTAAAAGGGGGGCTAATCGTGCTTACACTGATACGCGGTACTCTCCATAACAAACAAATTGGCGTCCAACCCTAAGTAGAACGCATCCTATATCGAAGATAAAATTCCCATAATATTTTAGTGGTACTTAATTCAATCACAAAAAAAGGTTTAACAACAACGAGCCGACGGGTTTTCTTTGATTTATTACAATTCAAATATTTTTATTTGAAGACAAATGTTTAATACACCGATAGGGGGTATTAAAAGGCTAATAATTAAAATATATGTAGAGTATTTGAATCAAATTGTGTATATACAGTATATACAGTACATTAAGTGCAATATAAAACTAATGAAAGAAGATTTTTCAAATAAAATCCACAACATCCATAACAGGTTTGAATCCAAATCAGTGAATAAGGACACAACTATATGCTAATAATACTTTTTTTTCTCAAATGTATGTGTGAGAGCAAAACGTTATCGATGGTTCTGTTTGCAGAAAATATGTTAATGCTTTTTTTGAGAACATATTTGATTTTGTAGACCAAGGATACCTTGAAGTGACACCGGCTGCAGATTCTGCAAAATACAAGATATAAGCTGTGTAACCCAACGGGGAAAAAGGGGTATTCAGAGAAGAAGATGAGACTGAAGTTGTTAACTTAGCTCGCAGCCGACAAACGGCATTGTACAAATTGTGTTTGGAATCCTTTGTGCATAGAATTGTTTTTTATATAGGTTTTGAGAAATCTTTAATATAAAGAACATATAATTAACGTGTTTAAAATACTTTATTTTGAGTATACATCGAGTCATCTAGAAACATTACACGCAAACAATAAATGTTACACTTATGAAAACGTAACTGTAGTATTTGTACTTCATATTGTGGTAGATTTTCATACATTTATGAGGCGCGTCATTTAAAACAGAAATGTTGTTATTTGGTGCAACGACATGTAGTGCTAAAATGTTTTCATTGTATTCAATTACAACGTCTAATTTACCCAGGATTAAGTTTGGTTGTCTCTATTTATATGATTGGTGAACAGCGTATGTCAAGATCACGTGTTGATATACTGTGCTATACTATTGAAAAAAAAAGAAGCATCAACATGAATAACCTTCACTCCACACCTGTAGTGGGTAAAAGATGTGATAAACGTGAATTATCAACATCCAGTATTGAAATCGATGATGGTAATAAGAGGAATAAGTTATCAGACTCTGACATATTGCAAAACAGTGCAGCCGTGACAAATGTTAATCTGAGCGAGGCGGACCTTGAAACAAAAAATCGACCTCGAAGCTATGGTAACATCGATTGTTCAGGCGTTCGTCCCGCGGGTAATAACAGGGATTAACGCTTCACTAAATGAAAAAATTGCGTCACTTGTACATGAAAACAAGGTACTCAAAGATCAGGTGGCTGTGCTAACGATGCAAGCTGATCGCGCAGAGCAATACAGTCGCCGTAACTGCGTACGTGTCACCGGGATCCCGGAAACTGATGAGGAGGTCACTGACAACATTATTATGGAGATGGCAAGCGAACTTGGTGCCATTCTCTCTATAGACGAGATAGATCGCTCCCACAGGTTAGGTCCCCGATCGCAATCCAGTTCAAAGCCCAGAGACATAATTGTAAAGTTCGTTTCCTACAGATCCCGTCAAAAACTGTATAATGTGAGATCACAGGCTAAAGACTCCGTAAATTACAAAAGGAAGTACATCAATGAGGCCCTAACGAAGCATCGCAGTGAGCTGTTTTTCGACGCACGTAAACTTGTACGTGACAAGCTTGTAGAAAGTGCATGGACCCATGACGGAACTATTTTAGTGCGTGATCGTGCACGTGTGATCCATCGTGTAGAAACATATGAACAGCTAAACAAGCTCCGCTCCAATGCCAATAGATCATACGCATCGGTCGCCAGCGTGAAGACTGCCTGAACGAACATTGTCCACTCTTTCTTCGCTGTACATTATGTATATATCATTCTCGAGACTTTACCATATAACAGTTAAACGTGATCCACCTGCTTGTCATTTTATATCCAATTTATAGAATAAACACCTTCACATAAAATAATTGCCATTCAGTGATGTTCAAGCGTTATCACGATCAAAAATTTAAAATCCGCTTTGATAGTGATCCTGAACGGATTATATGGGATTTGCTATGCCTCATTGCCTATGTTTACATAAATATGTTTTGTTGTCGACCTTTCAAGATGCTTACTGAACATCAACCGTTATCTTTTTGCTAGTCGGAAATTTAAATACATACATTTTGTATAGATGCACTAAATTATAATCGTATTAGCATTGAACGTACACAACACAAAAGAACGTACTCTGTCCTTCTACGTTGTATCACAGTACCTAATATTTATGTAACCTAATTAATGTCATCATATAAATCAAATTAGACCAGCTTATAGACATTTACTGTTATTATGCCTCTAAGCTGTATCACTGCTCGTCTGAAGTATTTGTATTCTGATATAATTATATAACTGTAGTATTCTCTTGTGTGTTTTTTGTAGCTGTATAATTTCTTGACTGGCGAATTTCTACTACACTGTTATAATGCATGTAGCAAATTAATTTCACACTCTCTGACTGATTAAGTTTGTCTTGCTCTTGATAATAGTGCTGTATATGTTTTAGGTGTGTTACTGTATGATAGCGCTAGTTGTCTACACTTCTTGTTAAGTGAGAGTACTAATTACATGTACATATAAAGCTACACATGTTACTCATGTTATATGATCTTTAAAACCTACACATGTATGGCGTTATAAAAATGTATATATTTATATATGTCTATATGCATACGCATGCGTGTGTGAGCGTGTGTGTGTGTTAAATGTATCCGTGTACGTAAGCACATGTATTACATGGTTCTGTATTATTAGTTCATTGACATAATGATGCTAATTATAGTGTTTTCTTGTCGTGTATGTGTTTAACGGTTCAACTGTCGTGTTTTTTCTTAAAGTACTTTTTTCGTTCATAACTGTTTATTACATTAAACGGATTTATATAAAATATATAATAATAAAAAATAACACGAATCACTTTAAATAACTACTCTATCTTCATAAATATGAAAGCTTATGTGGTTTTAACTGTATAACTGTTCGATTGGCGAATTCATACTGCATTATTTTAACTGTATGACTGTTTGATTAGCTAATTAATACTACTTTGTTAAAATGCACGTTGCAAGCAAACGGAATATTCTCTAATTGAGTAATTCTGTCTTATGTCTCTTTAAATGACTATGTATCCATGATGTGCATGTTATTCTCTTGTAACTATGTACTTTTACTGTTTCTTGTAAGTGTAAAATACCTTTATAGCATACGTATGTATGTCTTCATCGAATAAGTGCACCTTATACCATCCAACTATTGTGAATGACACTTAATTCTCCAACTGACCAGCTCATTTACATAATGACCTCTTACCACCTGATTAACCTCTGTATTACCTTTTTTATTTGCTTTATTTTTTTACTTTATTATTCTCAGGACGAAGGACTTGTTGATGGATCTTGGATCATTGTAAATCTTGTTAAAGTGCACTCACCTTTCTCAATGTGTAATGATGGCTACACATAACATTTTACCAAGATACAAACCATTCGGATTGTGGTTCGCAACTTTAAATGTATTAGTCTTAATCTCGTTGTACAATGACGAAATTTCTCTGGAATCGTCTATACAAAACATCAGAGGGCAATCCCAACTTTTCCGGCATATTAAACGGCCGTACACACGCGCTACAGTTAGTGAACGCTACTATTCTAATGTTATATTTGTTAGAAAAACACTTTTTGTCTTTTTAACAGTCTTGATAGTTACATGGCTAATCACAATCATGTTGCTTTCTGGGGATATCGAACTAAACCCAGGCCCTGTATCTATTAGTTCTCAAGCTTCCTCTGTCACGGAGATAAATACACTTACTGACTTATTGACAATGCCTAATAACTTTTCATTTATTCAGTATAATGTTCAGAGTATTTTGAACAAATTAGATATTCTTACAGCAGAACTATCGAATTTTGATGTATTATCCTTCACTGAGACTTGGCTTAATAATTTTATTGAAACTGACGATCTACTTATCCCTTCTTATCACCGCCCTGAGCGCAAAGATCGAACACATGATAGCCACGGTGGCGTCATACTATACGTAAAAGATTTTATCCACTATGAACGCAGACCTGATCTTGAGCCTATTTCATTAGAATGCATTTGGATTGAACTACACTTGCAGGGTAAAAAGCGCGTCTTATTTGGGTTATATTATAGACCACCAAATGCAAATGCGTCTTACACTAAACTAATTGATGACTCTATTGGTTTAGCAATTGACACCGGTATATCAGATATTATAATAACGGGTGATTTTAACATGAATAACAATATACCTACATTAGCAAGAAAACTTGATTCTTGGTGCCTTGAGTACAGCCTTGTCCAAGTTATTGACGAACCAACGCATTTCACAGAAAGGTCCTCGGCAATCCTTGACTTGTTGCTTCTTAGTAACCCAAACAGCTTGGTATTATCAGGTGTCGGTGATCCTTTTCTTGATCAACAGTATCGCTACCATTGCCCTATTTTTGGTCTATTCAAATATAACAAGCCAAAAGCGAAAATATACGAGCGTCTTATATGGAAATATGAGGACGGTAACTACGATTTGTTACGCGAAACTTTCTCTACATTTAACTGGGAATCAATTGCAAGTATTGATGTTGACACATATTGCACTAATATCACTGATACTATTATTCGTAATGCTAAACTTTGTATTCCTCACCGGCTAATAAAGATCAAACCGCGTGACGCCCCTTGGCTCAATATACATATACGTCGTATGATAAGAAAACGTAAACGAGCTTACAAACACGCGAAATGTAAACACAGTATATATTATTGGTCGAAATTCCGTATGCTTCGAAACCAGACCACATCATTAATTAGACAAGCGAAAGATCATTACTACGACAGCCTATGCGAAAAACTCAAACAAAATAACCACACAGCTAAGGACTGGTGGAGAACTCTTAAGCCATTTATCAATAAACCTTATAATAACTCTATGTCTGCTCTCATAAATCCCGCTGACGATTCGATTGTAACTGATTGCGTTGAAAAGGCGAACATTCTTAACAATTTCTTTCAAAGTCAGTCAAAAATTGACATTGATAACGAAAACTTACCGGATCTTACTTATGTTCCACTTTCTAACTTGCTAGAGTCCTTCATTATCACTCCTACTGATGTTCACGATATTCTCCAAACTCTCTCGGTAGACAAAGCATCAGGACCTGACGGTATAAGTAACCGTATCTTGAAAGAATGTAGACACGAATTGTCCCCCTCTTTATGTGACTTTTTTAATTTTTCACTCGACAAATGTATAATGCCAAGCTGTTGGAAAGAAGCGAACGTCAGTGCAGTTTTAAAAAAAGGTGACCCTAAATTAGCGATTAACTACCGTCCTATATCATTGCTTAATACAATGGAAAAAGTGTTTGAAAAAATAATATTTAAACACGTGTACAATCACCTTATTAGCAACAAAATTCTGACCTCATTTCAGTCTGGCTTTCTGCCAGGCGATTCAACCACAAACCAACTAACCTATATTTACGATACGTTTTGCAAAGCCCTCGACAATGGATTAGAAGTAAAAGCTGTCTTTTTTGACATTAGTAAAGCGTTTGATAAAGTCTGGCACCTGGGTCTTTTACATAAACTGAATAATATTGGCATCCGTGGAAAGTTACACTCTTGGTTTACAAACTATCTTAATGGAAGACGTCAACGCGTAGTACTTCCAGGCGCAGTTTCAAATTGGGCTTCACTAGAGGCCGGTGTTCCACAGGGTTCTATATTAGGGCCCCTTTTATTTCTAATATTCATAAATGATATTGTAAACGATATCCAAAGTAACATTCGTCTATTTGCCGACGACACATCCCTATATATTATCATAGATGACCCAAACACGTCAAATGCAATTTTGCATAACGATATCAACCGAATATCTGACTGGGCCTTAAAATGGCATGTCTTATTTAATCCCTCCAAATCTGAAACACTTACATTCTCCAGAAAGCAACATCCGAATACCTATAATTTTACAATGTTGTCAACGCCAATACCGGAAGTAAGCTCTCACAAGCATCTAGGAGTTTTCCTTTCTAACGATTGTAAGTGGCACATCCATATTAAATATATATCAGATAAAGCATGGAGTCGAATTAATATTATGCGTAAATTGAGATTTAAACTTGACCGTAAATCACTCGAAATAATTTATACGTCATTTATCCGACCGCTGATAGAATATTCAGACGTAATATGGGATAATTGTACTCAAGCAGAAAAACATGAACTTGACAAAATTCAAACCGAAGCAGCGCGCATTGCATGTGGAGCATCCAAATTAGTATCCTTAAACGATTTGCAAAAAGAAATTAACTGGGAACCGCTTCAAGATCGACGCGACAAACATCAACTAATACTTTTTTACAAAATGCAAAATTCCCTCACCCCTCAGTACTTGACCGACCTGGTACCTCAACATGTCGGAGCTGCTACTAGGTATAATCTCCGTAATGCAAATGCTTTACGCACATCCGAATCAAGATCAACCATTTATTATAATTCCTTTCTACCAGCAGTTATTCGAAAATGGAATATACTACCAGAAGAAGTAAAAAGTAGTGAATCGTTGAATATATTTAAATCAAAGCTTAAAAGAAGTTTGATTAAAACACCATCGTACTTTTATATAGGGAAACGTTATCTCCAAATACTTCATACGCGGTTAAGGACTAAATCAAGTGCGCTTAATGAACACCTTTACGCGAAAAACATCATCGAATCCCCACTATGTTCCTGTGGAGATATTGAATCCAATTACCACTTCTTCTTCGTATGTCCTAACTTTAACGCAATACGTACTACTTTAATGAACAGTATCTCAAGCTTAATCAGCGATGTTGAGCTTGTTAATCTACTTTTCGGCGATACACATCTTACCGATATTGACAACTCTGACATTTTTCTACATGTTCAACAATTTATAAAAGAATCCCGGCGATTCTACTAACAATCCGGTTATGGTTAGTTGTTGTTGTTCCAAATCCATGTCCTCGCATCTACAATCCTTCGTCCTCATTTCCTTATTGTATCCAATTCCTCGCATCTACAATCCTTCGTCCTCATTTTCCTTGTTGTTTTCCGTATGTTTTTTCCTTATTTTATTTTTTTTCCTTACTACTCTTATTTATTTTTCTTTCAAAATCTTTGTATACTTACCACTAATATTTCCTATGTCTAGCATAAACTAAGCTATATTATTCCTTATACACTGCCAATTATGTGTAAATATAATTGCAAGGAGAGAAACTCTATAAGAATTATTTCTTCCGTTTCAATCCTTTTCTGATAACTATTGTATTGTGTATTTTGATATATTGTACTTGCCAAAAAGAAATAAATATGTTTAAACTAAGATCACGTGTCATTGACACGAACACGACCATTGACGCGACGTTCACTGACACTCTCTTTACGTCAACGTTTAAAAAAGTGCGTTAGCTTTTTTGTCATTGAACACAGACGTCCGATTTCATATTTTTGTAAGAATAAAAAATATACTTTGCGAATCGTAATTGACGTCCATTTTAGTTATGCCATTTTGCTAGAGTATACTGTGATTTCAAAATGTGTGTGGGATATTTGTTTGATACTCTATATTATTTAACAGAGATAATGGCTATATCATATTTTAATTTTGTTTGCTTACATTTAAATTAAAACAATATATGATGTGATATGAAATTAATTGGATAACATAGATTTATACTAATTTATTTATGAAACTGACTTTAGAGTTTAAATTATGATCCATAAGTTTTGCTTTCTATATCAAATTAATGTGACAGAATACATCCATATAACATAATCAAGTTTAAATAACACACACACACACAACATCTTAAAAAAATAAAATATCCGAAAGTGATCGTCCGAAATACAGGCTTCCGAATAAGGAACTAACTTATTACTAATTCCTTATTCAGAGGCCATAAAATTCGGATACTTAAATTTCGTATCATTCTAGCATAGAGCAGCTTTATATATCTTATTATTGGCTATGTTTGATGTAAGATTTTTCATTAATATCTTTTATACAGTTCTGAAAGTTTTATCTGACCCTTACCTTTGGCCAATCTGATAGCTGAGTACCAGACATGTTTTAGATATCTCATTCCGTTCTCATACTTAAACAGTTACTAAGGGATATTATTAAGGATGCACAGTGATTCCAACACGTCACCATAAAAGCAAAACTGCACCGGAAGCAGCGGTCCAGGTGCCTCTGGTAGACTGGAAAGCTCCATCGAGATGCCTCACTATTTATTTTTTATAATTCAACACCTGCGCGCATACTGGCTGTAATGGCATATTTTCTTCATATATTTGTTTTAGTGAGAAAACGCGTTTTCTCGCTCATGCAGGCAAACGGTACATTCGGCGACCTTCGACCTCGGCACACGACTATTGACCGTGGGATCTACAAAACGGCGATGGCCTCGATGGTAAACAGTCTTTCGCCGATCTTAGCGTAACAGTTCCGCTCTGTATTCGTACCGAATGCCAATATTTCGGACAGCGTTGTCGTCATTTCGACGTCACTGACGTCAACATAAGGCGATACTGCACCGGAAGCAGCGTCCCGGTGCCTCTTGTAGTCTGGAAAGTTTCATCGAGATGCCTCCGTATTTAGTTTTTCAATTAAAAAACAAATGCGTATCCAAGCTTTAAGTGAGTGTTTATATAATAAAATACATTTTCTATCTCCGAAAACGCGTCTTCTCGATCTTGGATGCCAACTGTACATCCGGCGACCTTCAATTATGGCACACAATAAAAGGTCGTGGGAAGCGACAAAATGGCGCTGGTCTCGATGGTAACCAGTCCATTTTTTTCCGAAGTTAGTGCAACTGGTTACTTTTTCCTTATTCAGCTGCGAAAAAGGAACTGGTTATAATTACACATAAAAACTATGTAGAAATGTACTTCAATACATATTTGTGATACCCAACCTACATTTATAATGATTTTCATTGATTTATTGGTCCTTTCGGTTCATTTTAATTTAATTTGTTTTGGTAAGATAATGGCAGTTCCTTATTCGATTTGAATAATGAATATGGAACCCGTTCCTTAATCCTTATTGAAATCGAATAAGGAACTCGGTTATAATTAAATAAAACTAAGTAGAAATGTACTGCAATTCATGTTTTGGATACGCAACGTACATAAACAATGAATGTCATTGATTTATTGGTCTATTTGGTTCATTTTGTATTTATTTTTTAGTAAGAAATCGCCAGTTCCTTATTCGATTTGAATAAGGAATAAGGAGCCAATTCCTTATTCCTTATTCAAACCGAATAAGGAACAGGGTTATCATTAAATAAAACTCAGTAGCAATATATTGCAATAAAAAAAAATCGAACCTACATATACCATGATTTGCATTGACATTTAGTATTCTTTGGTTAATTTTAAATTATGTTTGACTAAGACTATTTCATTTCGTTATTATCGTCTTCATAATACTTGTTTCAGCATTTATCGTCAAATACAATATATAATAGAAATGTTACAGAATACATCCATATAACATAATCAAATTAAATAACACACACAACATCTAAAAACTAAAATATCCGAAATTAATCGTCCGAAATACAGGCTTCCGAATAATAAGGAACTAAATGATTACTAATTCCTTATTCCGAGGCCATACATTCGGATACTTTAATTCGGATCATTCTAGCATAGCGCAGCTTTATATTCGTTATTATTGGCTATGTTTGATGTAAGATTTTGTATTTGTATCTCTGATACAGTTCTTGAAGTTTTATTTGACCCTTACCTTTGGCCAAGACTATCCGATAGCTGAGTACCAGACATGTTTTAATCATGCTGAAATCGAAAAATGAACTGGATAATTGTATCAAACTAAGTAGAAATGTACCTCGATAAATATTGTTTATACCCAACCTACATATACAGTGATTTTCATTGATTTGTTGATTTCTTTGATTCATTTTCATTTATTTTTTAGTAAAAAATCGCCAGTTCCTTATTCGATTTGAACCAGTTCCTCATTCCTTATTCAAACCAAATAAGGAACTAGGTTATCATAAACAAGTCCAGTTTGCTTTCTACCCACTTTATGCAACTCAACCTAATTCTAAATTATTCTGTTGTTTTTTTTAAACACCTATCAGAAACAACCAAAGAAAACAAAATACATATTTACTTTTTTTAATCAAAAGGAAACCACAAGGTCAAAAAAGTATATATAAGCATATCTTGTATATCATGTTTGAACATTATTGCTGCTACATGGTATCACTTTATTTTATGATCATATACATGTATACATTGTAAGTCTTATATTGAATAAAACAAAGGTTACCGTCAACTAAAACAAAGTAGAAATGTACTGCAATTAATATTTTTGATACCCAACCAACATTTACAATGACTTTTGTTGATTTATTTGTCTCTTTCGTTCATTTTAATTTATTATTTATAGTAAGAACATACCAGTACCTTATTCGATTTGAATAAGGAATACGGAACCAGTTCCTTATTCCTTATTCAAACTGAATAAGGAACTGGATTATCATTTCTTAAAACTAAGTAGAAGCGTATTATAATAAGTATTTTAAATATCCAGCCTATATATATAATGATGTTCATTTATATGTGGTACACTTTGGATCAATTTCATTGATGTTTAAGTAAAAAAATGCCAGTTCCTTATTCGGCTTGAATAATGAATAAGGAACTGGTTCCCTTTTCCTTATTCAGCCGCGAAAAAGGAAATGGAGTTTTAATAAAACAAAAACAAAATGAAATGTACTAGATTGCATTTTTATATCACATAAATCTTAAATAAGTGTACAGGCTTTAGGTTTGGTTGATTTGAAGTTAGTATTCGAAGTAGATAATTCCGGTTCGGTTTATACAAGAAATCCTATTCAAACACAGAGAAGAAACATATTATATGAATCGTTATACATAAATTAAATGTATTCGTGTTATTTTGTTTTGATTGACTTAAAAATTATATGCATTATTTTTTTAAACCTTATGTCAAATATGTAAAGCATGAATAAGGAATAAGGAACTGTTCCTTATTCCTAATGCGCATAAGAAATAAGGAACTGTGAAAAAGGAGACAACTTACTCTCCATCAAATAATGCCGGATAAGTACATATACAGAAGAGTGAGAGATACAGAGAGTGTCCCGGACTGGCCGCACACTTTTCACCACCCGGCGACATTTTGTACGATTATCTATAGGCCCCTTAACTATGGATTATATATTCAAGTTGTTATATAGTATCTTCAAAATCAACATGACTGATTAAGTCGCCGGTGACCGAACCACATTCAACTCTTGAAATTGTGTAAAAGGAGTTATAATTAGATTCTTCTCCAGATTTAATTTGAATTATTGTCTGACTATGGTAATTGTTTTACATATCGTTTATTGAAGATTTTAATTAATTTGTGTAAAGATTTGTGAATTAGGTTATATTGATTAAGTGTAACCTTATAATAATTGGTCTGTTACTTTTAGTGCCAGGGTGGTAAATTATTTGTATGTCTGTACCTGAGAGATGCGTCATATACACTGATAACAGACTAACATCAACTTCATAGCAATAACAAAATAAAATACCTGTATTTTGCAAATAAGTTACTTATACTGATTATGTGATTGTCATGATTTAATACCTCCTTCAGAAGTTCTTAACTTCTTATTGTATAATTGAATTTAATTCATAAAGATCTATAAATAAATTGTTGTTTCTGTTTTCCCTAACTGTACAATTAATTGACACATATCAACAGTTATATAGGAGCAAAGTTATAAAATGCATGTATATATTATGCATTACATGACAAAACTAATAATTCTATAATAAGCGACACAAAAATCAACCATGAACACTAGCGTGTATTCGTATGATTTAGAAACCAAATGAACTGTGATTTCCTGAAAGTAATCATTCAATTCATAGATATGTTTAGTTCGTCATTGGTGAATATAAGATGTGGTGTGACACCAAAACATTTTCTTCCAGTTTATATACGTATATGTAGTGCTAATACAATGTAACGTATTTAACAAACAGCCAAATATGGGGAAAATTCTCTTCGGGAGTCTCGCGGAAGGAAAGTTAAAGGTCAAATACATGTTTACAGGTTAGAATAGATATCAGCTTTCTTTTACATCGAAAAGCGTAACAAAGCCAGCTGATCTTGCAGTTTTATACCGAACCCTCATAGGAGCACAATGAACGAGAATCGTGTCAATGTTTGTTATTGTTTGTCCATATGGTTATTAAAATATTTGTGGATAAATTATTTATATGTGCGCTAGGAAATAACCTTGTTGACTGTAACTAATTGATCTCTTGTCCAATAAGTTGTGTCCAATTTACTTAATAATATTGACCTGGGCTAACCATACAGTATGTTAATTTAAATGTCATGAAGAAAAAGACATGATGTAAATGTACACAATTTAACACTTCACCTTACCGTGACGTGTTTGAAAATAAGGCTCCTTGCCGTGAGTCAACCATCGTGGCACAATTAAACCTCGGTCTGGACGCGTCATGGGCCACGCAACGAGGAAAAATCAGGCCACAGCCTTGGCCGGTGATCATCAACAGCGTTACATTGACCTGGGCTAACCATACTGTATAGTAATTGAGATGTCATAGATAAAAATGCATAATGTACATGTACACAAATTAACACTTCGCTAAGCGTGACGTGTTTGAAAATAAAAACTAAGGCTGCCTTGGCGTGAGTCGACCATCGTGGCACAATTAAACCTCGGCCTGTGCCCGTCATGAGCCAAGCAACGAGAAAAACATCATACCACGGCCTGGGCCGGTGATCATCAACAGGGTAACATTGACCTGGGCTAACCATACTGTATGGTTATTACAATGTAGTAGTGAAAAAGACATGATGTACATGTACACAAATTAAACCTTCACTTGGCGTGACGTGTTTGAACATAAAAAATAAGGCTGCCTTGCCGTGAGGCGACAATCACGGCTCATCTTTTAACTGGAATGTACAGATTTACTATATAACTTCCATCGCGCTACATTTAGAACCACAAGTTCTGCTTTCGTTAAATTGCAAACTATGCCTTACTTAATGCATGCCCCATTACTAATTAGGTTCTTGCTGTGTATAGTAAATACTTAATTTGCCCACGTTCTAAGTGTAAACACAGGATCGGTTAAGTTAACCCATTTATGCCTAGCATCTAGAAAAAAGGCCTTGGCAAACAGCGAAGACCCAGATGAGACACCGCATGATGCGGCGTCTCATCAGGGTCTGCGCTGTTTGCTTAAAGGAATTTCTGTAAGAAATATTCTAAATATAGAAATAAATATACTAGACATCCCTAATTTTGGAAATAAATTGATCCAATTTTGAAGGATGGGAGAGTCCACTAGGAATAATTGGGTTTAAACAAGATGCACGACGACAAAAGTTATAGTAAACGGGAGATAATGCTCGCATACAGCCGAGCTCATTTCAGTATGTGTTACTTTCCAAAATCCACTAAAGGTAACATGTTATATTCGCGAATTTCACATTGTCTCGGCCTGATCTCTGAAGATAAAACAAAGAACGCTGTATCGACTTGTGTCAAATTATTGTAATAAGAAAGGATCTTTAACAATTTGTGATTTGGCGTTCCCTGTGATATAAATTTGAATATTTTAAGAGGTCCCTTCTGAGAACAATTGTTTTGACTTAATAAAATAAAAACTGTTTGTAAAATAAAAATGTAAAGCACCGAGTCACATATGCACACTGTTATTTGAAAACATTGATGAATATTATACTAATATAAATTAATCATATTCATGTTCTGCTTTTCCAACTCATATTGGTAATACTTTTATGGGATGTTTTTTCAGTTTACATAAGTTAAGCTTGTCTTTGTTTCAAAATCGTTTATATAAGTAATTTTAGAAAATTAAGGAATATGAAAATGTATTTTCGGGTTGAACAAAAGACAGACGTTAGACATCGATTTGCTTTCAAAAACTCCACCATGTCACAACTTATTAAGGTCTTCACGTTTCCAAATGGGTTGTGATTGTAAGTTTCTGTACATTTTGTGCATGACTTAATCTTCGCTTAATCGCAATACATTGTCCGATTTTTTAAATAATGCAAAATATTTTGAAAACACATAATAAATCCTACTCACCCTGTAGTTATCCGTTAAATTTCAAAACATCCGGTACTTAGTGCCACCTCGGAAGTAGGGTTGGCCCATTTATTGATACACCAAAAGAGGTGGCGCCCGTGATTAACGGCCTTGAGAGCTATCATCTTCAGTCGGCTTTGAGGTGTTCAAAAAGAAATCTACCGAGACGGATTACACGTTAGTTACAATGGTTTCCATGTTAGCTCACCTGAGACGGATTACACGTTAGTTATAATGGTTTCCATAGTAGCTCACCTGAGACGGATTACACGTTAGTTATAATGGTTTCAATAGTAGCTCACCTGAGACGGATAACACGTTTGTTATAATGGTTTCCATATTGAGCTATTGTGGCCATTGGGCGTCTTGCGGTGTGCGTTTAATACTTTTAGATCGTTATCGCACAAGAGACAACATTGTTTATCCAATTTTGACAAAACTTTCTATGAATGTTTATCTTGAAAATATGTTAGCCCAGTTCGAATCTGGGTCACATTGGTTAAAACATTACTTCACAAGGACGAATCTTAGAAAAACCTTTATTTCAATGTTTAGGCCACATTAATTACTAAATCATGATGAAACTTGATCAGAATGTTTAACTTGACAATATCTAGATCGAGTTCGATTCGAGGTCGCGTGCTTCCGAAACCCAGGTCACCAGATTTAATCTTCGTTTAACCTTATTAACCCTATATACGCCACATGTTTGATGTAATCTTTATGAAACTTGGTCATAATGTTTAATTTGAATATAGGTCATGTGTTTCAAAAACATAGGTCACAATGTCAAATCTTCGGAAACTCTTGTTGCAACTCTCGTGGCCACATTTGTGACTTAATCTTTATGAAACTTAGTTAGAGTTGGTTAGTTTATCTAGACAATATCAAGGCTGAGTTTGAATCAGATGTACTCGTGTCCAAAACCTAAGTCGCCACATTGAATCTTAAAACAAAAACACTTTTTATCACTATAGATGCCTCTTCTCTTTTATGACTAAATCTTAATAAAACTTGGTCAGAATGTTAATCTTGACATTATCACAAGGTCAGATCTTGTTATCACTGTATAAGCATAATTTATCACTCAATCTCGATGACATTTTGTCAGATTGTTTGTCATGCTAATATATCGGACGTGTTTAAATCTGGGTCACGTGCATCAACAAACTAAGTTACCAGGTTAAATATTAGTAAAAAAGTGTTACCACTTTGGAGCCAACATGCATAATATAATATCGATAAAACTTGGGCAAAATGTTTGACAAAATATAAGCCGCGTTTGAGTCTATGTCTTAGGCATCATGAAATCGGTGAATATTTATTTAATAGTTTGAATTGTTTAGTATACCAACATTACGGTTCACTGAGTACAGAAAACTAAATTTAATGTCATTATCATACATGTGTGTATCTACTACGAGATCGCAAGTGAATGTAATTTTTACGAGTTTTATAAGATGTACTTTCAGATAATAAAATAGCGGTATCGTAGCAGTCTCTTAACAATCCCTTATTTCAAACCATAACTTCAGAGAATTATTTCAGATAAAGACCCCAGGTCTAGTATAATTTGAATAATATCCTTCACTGATTTAATTTTATCAACGGTTATGTTACATTTTAATATTCAAATAAACAACAACAACTAAACTGTACATTTAAAATACGAAATTAAAAACATTGTACTAAGCACATAAAATAAATTCGGCTACAATACCTTGGGCTTTTTGGGCATGTCAACTTTTTAATATAATAATTAGTGTTACCAGAAAACGAAACGAATAGTTATTCAAGTGGCAATGGACACAAAAACGGCAATCGGAATCTGATATAATCGACCTTATTGAATATTGGTGGTCATTGTGGATGTAATTCAAGTGTGAAAATGATGTTTGCATAACTCCTTTTGATAGTTCCAATCAATAGATAATAGTTTAATTCATGAGGTAAATAGTATTAGATATGCATAGATGGCAGTTATTCTCATCATACATCATCCTTGTGCCGGCAATTGTTGAATTCGGGGGCCCTTAAGGACTATTCATGTTTCAATGAGATCTTATTTTACAGCGTTTTTCAATACACATCACAATTTTACCAAAAACGATAAGTAAAAATAGTTTCAGTTGAACAAAGATTTTAGAAAATAACAGTTGTATTTATTTATTTTTTATCAACTTTTATACTAGAAATATCGAATAGTCACAATTTTTCGCTATAAGTGTGTTATGTTATTTCACGTCTATAACCATAATAAGTTGAAACATTAAAAAATAGATTTTCAAAATCTAAATCGACATTCTTTGTTTCCCATAAAAAACATCAGAAACTTCATTCAGTTTCAGAATTGCCCCTTATTTTAAATACAACAAATAACGCCCCAAAGTGATGATTGTGGAGAAGTGTGCACCGATTCAGAGTCATTAATTTATTTACCGATAGTAGTTCAAATGCTTTATGTGTATAGACGTCTGTTTAGAGATAAAAATGCAATGCAACACCATCGTTATGTTTGGAAAAAAAACATCTCAATGAAGTAGTCATTGATTTAAGATTTTGTTTTAATGCCCAAACAAGGAGATGACCGCAGGCAGCAGAAAGAAGGCCTACAGCACCCTCAAGACCCTTACGACCCTCAAGGCCTCAGCCCAAGGCCAGTGTTATATCAGACGCTGACGGGAATATATTTACCAAGTGTGCCGCAGTCCTAAATATGTGGGCTGAATACTGGAGTGACCTCTACAATTACACGCTTCAACCAGACTCCAGTCCCCTTCAGAACGATCCCAGACCAGAAGCGGACGACGGAAGAGGTGAAGGAGGCAGTGCGAAGTCTTAAGGCATGATATCTCATCTCCGGGAGTGGACAACGTCCCTTCCGAACTGATTAAGCACGGACGAGAGGCAACGACTGCAGCAATGACAGCATTATGCCAAAATATATGGGAGGAGAAGAAGTGGCCCAAGGAATGGACCCAGTCACTGGTCATACCTATACCAAAAAAAGCAATCACTATTGGTGCGAGAATTACCGCACCATTAGCCTCCTTAGTTATCCCAGCAAAGTCATGTTACGCATCATACTTAATCGTTTGAAAAGTAAGGCCGAGGAATTGCTGGCCGAAGAGCAGGCTGGATTAAGAGCTGGTGGAGCAGAATCGTCATTGAAAAACACCTGCAACACCAACCTGAGCTCTTCCAAAACTTAATTGACGTTAAGAAAGCTTTCGACCGCGTGTGGCATGATGGCAAATGGCAGGTTATGAGAGGATTCAACCTTGACGAAGGGCTGGTGAAAGTCATTCAAGAACTCTACGGAAACGCCAGCAGCGCAGTACTTCTCAACGGACAGCAGGGGGACTTCGCCATGACACCAGTTGGCGTCCGTCAGGATGTTTGCTCTCTCTCTCCGTCCTGTTCAACCTTTTCCTTGAGAAGATAATGCAGGAGACGCTCCATGACCACCACACCTCTAGATCCATCGGTAGAAGATCCGTCTCCAACTTAAGATTCGCTGATGGCATTGACCTCGTGGGTGGCACCAGCAGTGAACTTCAATATCTTACCAACAGACTCTATGAAAGAGCAGGAGCATACGAAATGGAGGTCAGAACGGACAAGTCGAAGATCATGGTGAACAGCACGATCAACACCAGTGCAGACATCACCATGAACGGCGAGAAGCTAGAATAAGTGACCAGCTTCAAGTAGTTGGGCGCAAGCATGTCCAAGGATGGTACCAGTACCGCTGAGGTCCGAATTAGAATTTCCATGGCGACCGCAGCGATGACCAGATTTAGCAGGTTGTGGACAAGCAGCTCCATCAGCTTCCCCATCAATTACAGAATCTGCAAGTCCCTCATAGTCTCCTTCTACTCTACGGCTACGAAACCTGGACGCTTGATGCGGAGACAGAGCGCAGAATACAGGCATTTTAACATAAATGTCTCTGAAAACTGCCCCGCATCTCCAACTCGGAGCACAAGACCAATGAGTACGTCTGGAACATGAATGTTACACTTGTTGGTCCACAAGAGCCTCTACTGGCGACCGACAAACGACGACAGCTGACTTGGTTTTGACACGTCACCAGGCACGGCTCTCTGTTCAAGACTGTTTCCAGGGCACGCTAGAGGAAGGTAGACGTCGAGGCCGTCAGATTGATGATGATGATTATTTCTTTCAAATGCAATATTACCATACAAGCAGGACTTCTTTTTGGCATATAATGTCGTCGATACAAACCATAAAGGAATTATGAAACTCCGTGTCCTATAAAAAAAAGAATTGCAACACAATAAACATACCGAACTTTCATGGTTGAATTTTTCAAAAGTCAAAGTTTGTTAGTGTACATTATAAAAGGATCAATACGCTAGTCGATGTCCCAAAAGTAAATGAAACATAATAACACAAGACACTCGACTGATACATGTCTTTGGTCTATGGAACAATCGACTAGCGTAGTATTCTGTATGTTAACGTTTTATGCACTTGATTTAATTTCGCTATTTGTGATAATTATGAATTTTTCGTATGACTAGAACCATATACGTTATATCCTGAAAGTCGTTTGATATCACGTGTGATATTTTCGATTACCAATCAAGACACTTATAAAATTGAATATTTTGGTTTGGTAATTTTGTTTAAGTGTTAGCACAAAATCGAGGTATGTTGTGTCATTAGATGATACAAGACACTATATGTGAAAGACGTTTGGTGGTTTTGACGAGGAATCTGAAAATATACGTAAGTTATACAAATATATGTTAGTGGTTGAAAACACAACATACACCATACTATAATATGTGTGCTATAAATATACATATGGGCCGCGCTCTGTAAAAATGGGGTTTAATGCATGTGCGTAAAGACAGTGTCGATCCATATTTGCCTTGCAGTCCGCACCAGGCTAATCAGGGACGACCCTTTCCGCCTGTATGATATTTTTCGTTTCAAAAAAGTCCCTTCTTAGCAAAAATCAAGTTTCGGCGGAAAGTGTCGTCCCTGAATAGCCTGTGCGGACTGCACAGGCTTATCTGGGACGACACTTTACGCATATGCATTAAACCCCTTTTCTCAGAGCATGGCTCATTTTTATAGATGCATCGTTTCACGAAATCAGCTAATGTATACTTATTGTACTGACAAATGAAAAAATAACTTCCTCATACCAATGTCCCGATCTTGAAAGCCACCCCAAACGGTACGTCCGTCCATTACCCGCCTTGCTTCATAATGACACAGTCATTATTTCGGAGTTACTTGTTATAAATCTTGTCTGAAGTGTAAGTCACAGGCTTACCAGCGATATCACCAAACCAGTGTTTTGCAATTTACATGTGTTTTGTTCATAGATTTTGTCTACACATATTTGAAGTTTAAAAAAAACTGCAATAACAAATAGAACAAGAGCTGTGTTTGTCAAAAACACAATGCCCCCAACTGCGCTTTGAATCCATATATTTGACCTTTGACCTTGAATGATGACCTTGACCTTTCATCACTCAAAATGTGCAGCTCCATGAGATACGCATGCATGCCAAATATCAAGATGCTATCTTCAATATTGCAAAAGTTATGACCAAGGTTAAAGTTTTGGGACAGACAGAATGAGAGCCAGAATTACAGACAGGCCCAAAAAAAATCCACCCCCTCTTCTTTGAAGAAGGGGGCATAAAATCTTTAACGAAATATAACAAAACTATTTTAGGTGTGTTCATATATTACTGAGGTATTTTAATTCAGATACTAAGATAAGTTATTAATGTAATTTACGTTTCTAGACCAAGGATATGTAGACTTAAATTGACATCGATGTTTTATAATTATATCTTTTTGAAATGCTTGTATTAAAATAAGAAACTGATATGAATAGAGATAATACTGTTTTTTTATAATTTAAATGTTTATTTAGCTAAGCGTAACAAACCAGAAACAAACCATGGCAAGTCATTAAGAATATCATAATGAGAATTTAAAACATCCCATCGTTTTCTGGAATTATATCGACAATAAAAGAACAGTCTTAAGTTAAATCTTCATAAGGTCGTTTTTGCTATAGTCCCAAAATTTGGAATACAGCTAAGATTTTAAAATGTATTTACTGTTATTTCGTTAATGAAGATATGGTGTATAAACTTTAATCAACAGATATACATGACCACTGTCATCCTGAAAAAGTGCCCTGTCGAATGGAGTCTCCTGATCAACGCCATATTGAATTAAAATCTAGATACAAACCCACTATATAATCATGTCTTGTCTGGTTTTGAACGTGGTTCTTCTGCGTCAGTAGTATTTGCAAGAGTAACTGACGAACACGTATTCACTTATTTTGTCATAGAAATTATTCCAGTAGTATACATAAGAACATATCCGAACCTGTTCAATATCTCTGGACGTTGTGCCATTGTTTGGTCAAGTTTGCATGTTCAAACGAGTAGCCTCCGTAGTGTCCGGTATATCCGCCAAACATGTTGAGGTTAGTATCTGCATGATCGGGAAAAAACCCGGTGTAGACTACATATGAAATAAATTTTATTTCACTAGCTTATGACAAAAACAACACCAGTATAAAAAAACAATTACACAAATACAATAAAGCATATAGAACTTAGAGCAAATTGGTGCAATCATTACATGTTTTGCATCAAAGTGTTATGTTATATTCACCTTCTGGAATAATGATGATGTTGGAAATTAAATTAGTCATATTACAAGTTGTCAATGTAGATGTAGATTGACCATGCTTAGGTATAGTTGTAGCTCTAGCAGCATCATCAATGTAAAAATACAAATATAATTCAAATGTACAAATAATTATAATGAATGTGTTACTTTTTCGTTTTTCTCTTATAAATGTCATATTTTGAACATTTTTATAAATATGTTAATTAAATATGTTCAGAAATGTACCACCTGAATAAATGTATGCATATAACATATCCTATTAAGGTAACATGAGTCTTTTGTTGCGCTTTTATAGGGGCATATTTACACATTCATAACAGCTGTTTGAAATAGAAGGCACGAAAATGTTGCGATCAATCTTTAGTTGGAAGGAACTCAATTTGATTTGTTTAATATCTCAATATACAAATAGGCAGACATAAGGGCATTTGGCCTGATTATAAATTAAGTGTTATTCGGAAAGACAGGTGTCTAAAGAAGACTGTGGGTGGGCGTTTTTGTGTAAACATATATAAATATATACCAACGAATGGTAAAATCCGCCAAAAAAGCAGAAAATGACACTTAATTGCAGCCGGAAGACCGTCATATATTATAATCGAGCATAGTCAATCCCAATCGGCCTATAATGTTTGATATCCCGGCGCGTGGGTCTACAAAAAGCATTTTCCTCGAATTTAACATGTTCAATACTCAAATCATTATTTAAACATTAATCAATTACAAAAGTAATACTTAGTTCTCTGAATACTTAAAAAAAAAAGTTTGGTTACTCTTCGAAATTAGCTTTTATATACGTTAAAGGTCCACATAATTCTGTCTTGCGTCATACCCAAGCCCCCTCCGCCCCCTCCTCCCCCCCCCCCAAGGCCCCGATTGTTTAAATTATCTATCTATCTATCTATCTATCTATCTATCTATCTATCTATCTATAAATCTATCTATCTATCTATCTATCTATACTGTCTAACTCCCCTTGCGGGTATTATTGACAGGTTTTCTTTAACCAGGTTTAAGATTAACTGGCATAAGTCACGTATTTGATAGATCGATATCAGTAGTTTAAGGGGGATGGTGCTGTAAAAATCGGTTGTTTAGTTCAAAGACAAGTTTCATTTAAAGTATGTGATATTTTTAAAGTTAAATTTTTGCACACTTGATGCAGCATGAAAAAACAAGTGAACTTTAACTAATCCTGTTAAAATAGGCTGTTACAAGATTGACAAAACCCGTTAGTGTTAATTAAGCTATTCCGATAGAATAGGCTGCATTGACAAAAAAGACGTGTGTGTTTTTTTTACTTTAGTGTAGCCTATCGGTATTCGTAAGCAAGCGTATATTTGATCTCGATCAACACGTGGTAGCCATCTTGAATTAGCGGTGTCGGTCATTACTTGCATAATACATAAATATGGATCCGAAAAATGTCAAAGACTTTGCAGAAAGGTTAAAAAAGGGGGGTCGAGGTGCGGGAATTGGTGGTGGAGCTCTTGCAGTTGCAGCCGGTGTCGCATACGCGCTGTCAAAGTCGTTTTACACAGGTTTGTGTGACTGTCGGTGTCCGAAATGTAAAGGTCACGAACAAATGAGTGGTGTAAGATTGCATCTGTCGATTGTTGTTTGCGTATATGCAAGTTTGTTTTTCAAACATATTTTAAATACATTTGAAGCATTATTTGCCAGATATTATTTGTAAACAATTGCAAATGCCTGCAGTACAAATCTGATTTTTTTAAGGCAACTCGTGTAGTGTAAAAAACAACAGAAATTGCATCAGTCTTAAATATTGTTTTTATTTCAACTAGATTTTGTAAAAAAACGTGATAAAATTGTTTAAAATTACCTGATTTTAATTAAAAATCAAAGTTTAGAACCAGGCCTTTTCCTGGCGTATCTACGGGTCCGTTAAACCGTTCTCAAAGCAAACTTGTAGATAGTCTTATTTATAAGACATTGCCNAATTAGAGTAAGGGTCACCCAAGAAAACAATTTGTATTCATTCCCAGACGAAAAAAATAAACAGTTAACGAGATAAAACATACTTTTATCGAAAATTAGATTTCCCAATAAAAACTCGGTCAAATTTCGGCCATGACAGTTACCGCGTGATCTCGCGAGATTTGAAAAAGAAATGTAGGAGGAGCTATGCCATATAAGGTAATCCTACTACGCATTTACGTAGGCCGCCATGTTGGCTTTATTGAAAAATACTACGATTTCCATATATGGGTTTCTGGCCTATTTTCTGATTGGCTGCCAAAAACTTATGCAAATAAGGTCAAACCGGAAATTGCCACGTTTTGTTGAAGATGGCGGCAATCTAGGCGAAATAACTCTGATCCTTTTTTTGGTTTTGGAAAAAGTGGAAATAACGCTTTTATTGTTATGTTTCATTAGAAATTTTTACTCGTATGAACTGGAAATTCTTTTTTGTCCTCAAATAGTTCAAGTTTAATGCTCTTCACTGTAAGATAAGTCTTAAAATCATGCCGGTGTGATTCACTCCGGCACTTGCTCCATTGAAAAGACCTTTTCGTTTCATAACTGTCGCTGGACGTAGGACGAAGACAGTTATGTTTATCACAACTACATTTAAACCACAATGGTTAACATCGAGGCTGCGTTGTCGTGTAAAATCTACCAGCTGTACACAGCGGGTAGAGCGAAAGATATTAAAAACTTGAACATTGATGTGATTTAAATTAATCAGGCGTGCAAAATTCAAAGTGTCATTACATAATTCTTACGGAACATTATCAAGAAATGAATTATCTACACCGGTATGTAAATATTATTGCAATCCGTTGATATTAACTGTCTGATATCGGGGCTTGAATGTTGCGCACCAAATTCCTTGCGCAACAATATAGACAAAGAATGAAAACTTTCCACCACATTTTGAGTCCTTCGCCCGTTGTACGCTCCAAATATTACCCATATAAAAAGTAGCTTAATATTTGAGAGCGTCAACAAGTTGGACTAACTTGTAGAAAAAATTCCGAATTTGAAAAAAAAAATCCCAAATATTTGTTTGTGTTTTTAGAAAACAAAAAAATGCCTATTGATTTTTATATCTCAATTGTATTTTAATTACATCTAACAAAGTATGTTACCATAATTTATATGATGTTGTTCATATATTTTGAATTTTTATAAAGAGTTATATTGAATTATAGTTTTCCCAAATAAGTGAACTTTTCATGCGAAAAAAATTCCCAAATCTCGAAATAGCACTTTTCCCAAAATGGCCAGAAAAAAAAGGCCTGAGAACTAAATTGCGTACAAATACTTTTAATAAAGTGTAGTGATTTAAGGTCACTTCCAACAGCAGACATTCCCAAAAGTGTGTGACCTGACCGATGTTTTAAAGACAGGTCCGATTTAAAATGCCATGTTGCAGGTCAGAATGTCCCCTTAAAAAATTTAAAAAGTTTATTTATTTTGTAGAATTTGTTCAATCGAGTGCGCGATCATTTGAGTACGAATAATGCTTCTTCAGCATTCCAGAAATTTGCGCTTGGTACTGATTTTGGTCCGGTCTTTTATTTATCGATTTCTGATGGGATAGCGGCTGGCACAGACATGGACGTTAACTGAAGAAACCTCTTCACTACTTTCCGAAAATCTTACAATTGTACGAAATGTTGCAAATGTCCGCCGTCTTGAAATTTTAAGTGATCGATTTGCAAAGTGAAGCACGGCAATAGCAATTTGTAAAGCAATATGTTAACCAAATTATATATTGATTACGTACTTGCTAGGTTACTGGCTTAAACATTTAAATTGAATGACAATACACATGCGGTGATACCGATGGTCTGGTTTATAATATTTTGCATTGCACTCACCAGAAATTGCAACTAGAAACACTATAAAAAAGTACAATAAGGCTTGGGGGTTTCACTTCATAGGGGCTCTGCCCTTTCAGGGCTTTTTTTTCCTTATTAAGGAAATGGTCATGAACGGCCAATTCACAATTTCGACACAGCCAATTCACAAATCTAACAGGGCCACAAAAACGGCCATTTTTAACTGTGACAACAGACTTTTTGAGCTCAAATCTGTCAAAAACGGCCATTTCACAATTCAAAATTACGTTTTATTTTAATGTCATTGCTTTCATTAGTGTACGTACAGACATAATTTATTCCCAAATATTGTCCCTGAACTTATTTTTTTAAAGAAAAGAGTCCAGACAATCAGAACATGATTTAAATGCATTATTTAGAAATTTAAGTTTGATGCAAGTATTAAACATACTTTTACTGAACTAATTCTTAACAAAATGAATTTCACAATTTTTACAAGTTCGCAACCCGTTTTTTTACAATTTTCAGAAGTTCCCGACTCATTTTTTCACAATTTTGAAAAGTTTGCGACTCATTTTTTCACAAAGTGAGGGGCCAAGGCCGCTTCACAAAGGCAGGAAAAAAAGCCCTGCCTTTATCCCTGTGTGACCTGCGGCCCAGACCCCGGCTTAATTTCCGGATTTCAAATTTGGGTCAATTGACACCCCAGGAATTAACAAAACAATTATGTAACCATACAACTTATAATCGGCTTAGGAAAACAACCAACCTAAAGTATAAATGGAGCAGCAGAGTTGTTGCCGAATGACAACACTTAACTTCGCAAATGTATTGGGATATATGCGTGTTCATTGATGTTTCGGTCCTATGAATCCCAGTCCGGTCCTGCAAGTTATCTAAGTCTACAGGACCGGATGTCCTGAGGACTTCAAATACTTTTGGGAATGTCTGCAACAGCCTTGCTAGCCCTTTAGTGTCTCAGACTACCAATCTTGTGGTCGTGGGTTCTATCCCCGGCTTGAGCTCCGTATTTTCACATGAATAGCGACAAGGCAATAAAGAACTGTGAATGGGGAAATGGGTCTGAGCTTGAATAAAGGTTTCTGGGAGGGCCATGCGGATGCAAGACACGCTGTAGCGGGCGTGTCTGGGCCTTAAAACATTAAGACTGGGAGGAGTGAAGTGATTTAACGTCACTTCCAACAGCTGTTGGGCTAGCTCCTTATCGATGTGGTTAAAGTGTCTTGACTACCACTCTGAAGGTCGTTGGTTCAATCCCTGGCTTGAGCTCCATATTTTCACATTAGATGGAAAAAAATACAGGACCCACTTAGTGACTTAGTCCAAATAATACTCAGAAAGGATGTTTTACAGATACTTTTGACTAAATAGCTGAATATATCATGTCCATTTGAAATCTTATAAAGAGTTATATTTAATTAGTTTTTCCCAAATAAGTTGACTGTTCACGAGGAAAGATTTCCAATCCCAAAATTGCATCTTTTCCCAAAATGGCCGGGAAAACGCCTTAAAGCATTTGAAGTATTGTTTATGAAGTTAAGTTAATCTCTCCTAGTTTTTTGTTTCAGTTGATGGTGGTCACAGAGCTATCATCTTCAGTAGGCTTGGAGGTGTTCAAAAAGAAATCTACAGAGAAGGATTACATTTTAGGTAAAATAGTTTCCGTGTAAGCTCACCTCAGGAAAGTGCTCATGGCAAGTGATTGTGATCATACACATTCTGAGGAGAGAGCTTTAGGGCTTTTCTCTTAAATGTCTACCTGAATGTACTGGATCTAAAATCTTTATGTTGCAGATTGCTTGTTAAAGCAAGAGTCAGTATGATCTTGTTTTTGTTTTTTTTTAATCAGAACCGATACAGGTTTTTTTTTCCCACTTTTTGGGAAGATAGCCCATGGCTTTGGAATTGGGAATTTTATCAGAATTTTCAAGAAATAGGGAAAAACTAATTTGATATAACTCTATTATAATTCAAATTAAAAGAACAAAATCTTATACATGATTATCATATACTTTGTTAGATGTAATTGAAATAAAATTGAGATAAAATAATCATAAGACACTTCTTTCTTATGGAAATTGTGATTTGTTAGCAATTTTTGGGGAAAAAAGTATACTATCTGCCATTGGGAATATAGCCGAATTTTGGCTATAAAATCGGGCCACAAAAAAAACTGAGATAAAAGGCTGATTATTAATAAACTATAATAAAGCGGTTAATGACTCACACCTTGGGACGTTCATCTATGTACAAAATATGTACATGGATAGGAAATCTGCATTCATTGTTCAGAATTGTTCAAACAACTTATTTGCATAATTTTTCATTTGGTTCTACAAAAATTTCAAGTGAACATGTTGTTGTTTGCCCAACCTGTTGGTTATGAATTTCATTAATGTAAACAACATTTTGTTTATGGAACCATTATAATTAATTTAACTTTTCCTTCCTTGCTTATATCCATGTGTTGGGTGAAGATTATGAAAATAAAATGTTTCCATTAACCTTGTATATATGGCTTTAAATAATAAATTTGTATATTTCAGAGTGCCATGGTTCCAGTGGCCAATTATTTATGATATACGATCAAAACCCAGAAAGATCACATCTATATCAGGCAGTAAAGGTAAGGGGGAGCCCTGCAGTCAGAATGCATTAACAAGTTATTAGGGGAACATGATTTGCGTTAATGAATAACATTTTAAATACTGCTAACTGAGTATAACAGCTAAATCAAAATATTTTAATTTTTAGGTATTTTCATTGAACTGTTACGGCAAAAGCTCTTAATTATTTTTTAAGGAATACATTAAAAGCTTTTATTTTACCTAGAATATATGGAGTGTCACACTTTAAATATAATTATATTTTATTTACAAAGATAGAACTGCAACAAACCATCTGTTTAAAACAATAACTATTTTGGAATCCAGTCCTGAGGGTGTAAAACATTGTATTTGCAAGTCTTACCTTAAAGGGAAACTATTGTGCAACATAACTTATTTTGTTTAAAATGTTTTTTTATATGGGGAAATTTCATATGGTGGAAACAGCCATTATTTGCTTCAAATTAAGGTCCCTTTAGGTGTACTTATAGAGTTATCTATACGTGTATGTGGGGAGTTTGCAGCCATTGTGTTTATTATGCCCCCCCCCCCNTGCCCCCCATCGAAGAAGAAGGGGTATATTGTTTTGCTGGATGTCAGTCGGTCTGTCTGTCTGAAGACCAGTTAGTTTCCGATCAATAACTTGAGAACGGATTGACCGATTGGCTTGATACTTCACATATGCATTGGCCTTGGGACAGTTGATGACCCCTATTGAAACTGGGGTCACTTGGTCAAAGGTCAAGGTCACTTTCACAACAAGTGTGAAAATTGTTTCCGATCAATACCTTTTCAATGAATTGACCGATTGGCTTGATACTTCACATGTGCATTGGCCTTGGACAGTAGATGACCCCTATTGAAATTGGGGTCACTAGATCAAAGGTCACTGTCACAATAAGTGTGAAAATCGTTTGGATCTATAATTAGTCAACCAATTGACCGATTGACTTGAAACTTCACATGTGCATTGACCTTGGACAGTAGATGACCCCTATTGAAATTGGGGTCACTAGGTCAAAGTCACTGTCACTATAAGTGTGAAAATTGTTTGGATCTATAATAAGTCAGCCAATTGACCGATTGACTTGATACTTCACATGTGCATTGACCTTGGACAGTAGATGACCCCTATTGAAATTGGGGTCACTAGGTCAAAGTCACTGTCACTATAAGTGTGAAAATTGTTTGGATCTATAATAAGTCAGCCAATTGACCGATTGACTTGATACTTCACATGTGCATTGACCTTGGACAGTAGATGACCCCTATTGAAATTGGGGTCACTAGGTCAAAGGTCACTGTCACAATAAGTGTGAAAATTGTTTCCGATCAATAACTTGTGAACGGAGTGACAGATTGGCTTGATACTTCCCG